>SJXQ01001556.1:84518-183102 GCA_006408695.1 Aepyceros melampus | reverse complement strand
AAGACAAATCCCTCGCCCTCAGGGTCACCTTGGGCTCAGGCTCCTAGCTCTCCAGAATGCTCCCCTGGCATGGCGAGTTGTCCCTGGGCGCTCCCAGCTCCTAGGGCGGCCTTGACTCTCTGCTGCCAGCCACCACGGTGGGTCATGATCCAGCCATCTGACAGCTGATGGAGGGCTTCAGGCTCCCCCAGATCCCCAGGGCTGGCACTGACAGGAGTGGTGCCACATGGTTGGGGGGTGGAGGCGGACGGGGAGTTTAGGGCCCTTGCCGACGGGACTCCCAGACTCCAGAATCTCCCAGGCGTGTCACCGCAGGCCTCAGACCTGAAGAGAAGGCGTTGATGCCTGGGTGTGCTCCAGTCCCTGTCTGCCTCCCCCCAGTTCCAAGACCACTGCCCCACCAGGGCTCTCCTGCAAACCTCCATCTGAAATCCCACCCACCTGCCTCAGGAAGGCCCCACCACTCCCAGCTGGCGTCTGTCCTTCTGCCCCGTGTAGAGTCCCACGTCAGTCATCCGTTTCAGAGCACCCTCCCCTTTAAGGTCCAACACCACGAGGCCCCCAGCTCAGCTGTGGGCAGGAAGAGCGCCAGGGCCATGGTCAACAGTGGACATGGGAGCTTCTGGGCGCATTGTCCTATCTCTGTCCCCACTGGGGCGAGCTGCAGGCCTGATTTCTCCCATGACAGCTGACAAATCCCATTCAACACGTGCATCCCTTGGCCAGCGCTCCAACGCAGGGGGCGTCAATTGTTAGGTCTGTCCATACTCTGAAAGAACATACCTCCTCAATTAGCAGAGGGTATTGCCCCCTCTCCCCATTATTGGTTAGAGCAGAGTTCGGGATTTTTCCTGACAGCCTTTAACCCGCTGTTGCTCTCAGGGAAGCTCCTGGCTCAACCTGCGTTTTTAAGGTCTACAGTCTCCCTCTAGGAGACAGTTGTCAATACTTCCTTCTAGTTCTAGCTGCTACTTTGCATGCTAACTGATGGGGATGATGATAATGGTGGTGAAAGCAACAGAACTCCCATTTGTTGAGCGCTTCCTGTGTGCCAGGCACTAGTCTTGGTGCTTCACATGTGTTAACTCCCGCCATGCTCACAGTAACCCAGAGTGGATGCTAGTATTGTTTATGATGCCCCATTTTACAGATGAGGAAATAGAGGTTCAGAAAAGCTGGGTGGATTGTTTTAAGTGGCAGAGGAACAATGGATCTGAACTCCAGTCTGGCCCCAAAGCCCGTGCTTCTAACCTCACTCCTTGAGTGTTCCTAGAAGCCCAGTCAGCAAGACCTGGGGCTCCCGGGGCAGGACCCATTCTGGATGCGGAGAGAAAGGAAAGGCCAGGGGAGAGGAAGGGAGTAGGGGACAGTCATGTTATTCCTCAGGGCCCCCGAAGGGACCTGGAAAGAATCTGGGCAGCATCTTCCTCACTTCAGTCTAGATCTGTGCTGGCCGAGGCTGTAGCCACTCACCCCATGTGGCTTTTGAAATGAACCCAACAAAATTATACATTGGGCTCCTCAGTCACGCCAGTCACATTTCCGTGTTCAGTACTCAGATGTGGAGTATTAACCTTTGCTGTTACCAGTCACCCCATACCGAACACCAGTGGACTTCTTAGCTCGGGGTAGAGCTTGGAGTCAGCAGTCTTCAGGACTCTTCTCTCAGGTGTCCTTCAGGGCCTTGGAGCATGACAGGGACAGGGTGGGAAGGGGCTGGGTGGGGAAGCATGAGAGCCTCACCCTTACACCTGCCTCTGCCGCCCACCGTCAGGCATCAGGAGCTGCAGTTAGCAAGCAGGAGCCGCTGCTTAACCTGCTGCTCATTCCCTCCTCCCAGACACAAGCAGCTCCCAGCAGCTTTGCTCTTTGTCCTCAAGAAGAGATCAGAAACAGAAACCTTGAGGCTTTGCCTGGCTCTCTCCTTTTTCTCAGCGTGAAGTCTGTGTCCAGCCCTGCCAGGCTCCATTTCCAAATAGGGAAGCAAGGCTGTGGCCATGTGGGGCTGGAGCCCAGCCCGCAGCCCACCTGGCCCCTTCCTCACAGTCAGATCCCAGTTGATGCTCGGACTTGCTCGGCAGTGTTCCCCTTGCTCCGCGGGCCCAGCTATCGCTTCTCCCCAGGAAAGAGCTCAGCCCCTTGTCCCAGCAAGTCTGAAACCATCTAGACAAAAGGTGGGAGCCCTGGGTTCACAGCACTCAGGACTTCCTTCACGCCCCTGGGGAAGATTGCTGGGAGAGAAAACTCCTTGACATGATGTAACCTGTGCTGCCCTGGGTGGGGTGGGGCCGGATGTGGGGAACCCCAGGGCTGTGCTTTGGTGCCTGAGTTCACATCTGGACATCTAGGTATCCTTAGGCCTGTGCCTTAGGACACTGTGTCTGGGTAAGCAGAGATGGCAGGGCAGGACACAGAGTTAAGAAGGGAGAGAAGGTCTGAGGGTGAGAGTGGAAGTGAGGGCAGGTGTGAGAAGACTCTGGGGGTTGGCTGAGGCTGGGGATGGCAGGGGGGTTTCCTCACTGATGCCACCTTGGCCTTGGAGCTGATCCACATGGAAGAAAGCCAAGGAAGGGAGGAGGGGACACATCCAGAGAGCATTCTCCTCTTGGGTCTCACTCCACAGTTAAAAATGCTTCCCCTTGGTTTATCCCCATAGCTTCGGGAAAGAAGCAGCAGAACTATCATTCCCATTCTGCAGTAGGAAAAACTGAGGCCCATGAGTGGAACTGATTTGCTCAAGGACATGTAGGGTTAGAGGGAGAGTTGAAAGCTGACCTTGGTCCTCTTGCTTCCCAGTCCAGGGTTCTAACAAGGGCTGTGATCCATGGTTGCCTATAGAAACATCAGAGCTTCACTTCCCCTGGGGAATGTTATTTATTGATAATGTGGCCATACTTGTTTCCAAATTGCCTGGATTGGGGGCTGTGACTGATGTTTTTTATTTGGAGTTTTAGGGGAAATGGCACCAACGAGAGAGTTTGAATTCAGTTCAGTTCAGTCACTCAGTCTTGTCCAACTCTGCAACCCCATGGACTGCGGCACGCTAGGCCTCCCTGTGCATTACCATTCCTAGAGCTGGCTCAAACTCATGTCCACTGAGCCAGTGATGCCATCCAACCATCTCATCCTCTGTCGTCCCCTTCTCCTCCTGCCTTCAGTCTTTTCCAGCATCAGGGTCTTTTCCAGAGTCAGTTCTTCGTATCAGGTGGCCAAAGTATGCCAAAGTATGACTTTGAAAACCAAAGATTTTTGGTCCAGGCTGCAAATGTGAAGAGGTTCCCTCAAGGATTTCACTGGTGGTCCAATGGTTAAGGATCTGCCTGCCAATGCAGGGAGCATGGATTTGAACCCTGTTCCAGGAAGATCCCACATCCACAGTGCAACTAAGGCCGTGCACCAGAGCTACTGAGGTCACATGAGAAGCCACCGCAATGAGAAGCCCTCGCAGCGCAGCTAGAGAAAGGCCACGTGCAGCGATGAAGACCCAGTGCAACCAAAACTAAATAAAAGTTAAAAGAAGTACCCTTGACAACACCCAGGCCTCCAAGAAAGGCCCTCTTCCCTTGGGGCTGCCGAAAAAATGATAGGAAGCGAGAATTTTAAATATGGATTAACACATGGAAAGGGATTTCATTTGGGGCATTAGTTTCCCTGTAAGAACTTAAGGAGGAGGTGAGGCTCAGACTTGGGGGCATTTTTCTGCTGCTTAGACTTCTGCCCTCTGTGCTGTCATTGGTGCCCCTGAGTAAACTAGCAGAGCCAGTGGGGCTGCTTAGAACTTAAGGTGGGGAGATGGAAGGGAGGCTGAATTTTTGGCCTAAGTTGGTGGGACAGCCTTGGGTTATTCAGTTAATGCCATGTTTTTTTCCCCATAACTCAGGGCATGTGGAATCTTAGTTCCCCCGATCAGGCTCGAACTCGCACCCCATGCAGTACAAGTGCAGTCTTAACCACTGGACCACTGGGGAAGTCCCACCAGTAGGGACTGACGGAGGAGCTTCAGTGAGCTGGGAACAGAACTGCATCAGTGGTCTCCTAGTGTGTCCCCTCCCCTAGGAGGCAGCCATGCCCTCTGCTAGGTAGACCAGAAGCCAAGAGAAAACAAAAACAGGGTGCTTCACCCCTCCACTGTGCCATCCCCAGACTGTCCCTGACCACTGTCCTCCCACCGAAGGAGAGCTTTGCCAGCTTCCATGGTCAGAACTCAGAACATCGGCTGGGCCATGTCGCTGCTTTAGTGAACTCCAGCTTAGGTTCATGATATCTTGATGACCCAGGCAGTGCATGAACCCTGGGTCCTGGGACCAACCCTCCTCTGCTCGTCCCCTCTGACTCTACATCCTGGGAGGAGAAGCAGACTGAGAACCTCTCCCAGGGCTTTGCTCTTTCCTAGACCCTTGGGAGCTGCGGATGCCGTATCTAGATCTGGGGAAGTGTTCAGCTCCCCCAAAGCCGATGCTCCACATTCCAGGTTCCAGCCCTTCAGAGTGCTGTGCTGGGCATCACGCATCATGTAGCTGTGAAGAAAGCAGGGCTCGGATCTTCTCTCTGCTCCTGCTCCCCTAAGAGTCCCACCGGAAAGGGGAGGTTACCTAGAGTAGGATGCAGGCATTCCTGGGTCCCTGGCAGAAAGCTAACAGCACGAAACCTCACCCTTAATCTAGAATGGTTATTAACATATTAATTAATATTTTAAAACTCATTATGCCTTGATGATGGCTTCCTTAAGCTGTTTTTATATTCATTGCAGCCACCCAGGAGCAATAACCATGCTTACGTGGCAAAATAGAGTCATTCTGCTTAATCACCGAGGTTTTACAGGCAGTCTTCAAAGCCCATAAACAGCCAGAGAGTTGATGACATGTCTTCTTTTTAGATTTTCTTTTACATTGGATGCTGTGTTAGGAAGTTGTTTTCTTATGTTGAGGTGAAACCTTACTGTCAACGCTTTACTTTCCTCCCACTATGCCAGGCTGGAGCCCCTGATGGCTCCAGGCACAGGACCCTATGGTAGCCTGTGCACTCAGTGGCGGGGCACCCTGACAGCCGCCCTGCACCTTGGGGCTGCACCACAGGATAACCCCACAAGCTGAGGCCCCAGGTCTGGAAAGCTTTTCCATCTCTTCCTGGCAGGATTCTGCCTCTGAGCCTCAGGCTGAAACCCTAGCCCTCAGTGGTTCACATCAGTTTTCTGGGGGGTGGAGGTGGTACCTTCAATGTTTTCAGGTCCCAGCGGTGATCCTACCAGGCTCTGTGACAGCATCCCTCCTCCTTGTTACCTGCAGGCTTCTTCCTGAATTACTTATCCCACACCAGCGCCCAGCTCTTCAATGGGTCATGCAGCCACTAACCACCCACTGCCCACAGGGCCCTGTGACAGCAGTAAAGACTGCTCACATGCACCTTGTTGGGAAAGTTGTGAAGGGCAAAGGTGGTGGGAGAGAGACCACAGCAGAGTCTGCTCAAGTCCCTCCAACCAGAGGGGCTAGAGACACAGCGTCACGGGGACCCCCAGTGGCCTTGGCCTCATTTGCCTTCTTTGGACTCCAAGATGATGGAGATGCTTATGGGGGCATGGAGACCTCAGAGGAGCCAGGAGTGCTGGGTCCAGGCCAGAGGGGTCCAGGTGGCCAGCAGAATATGTGACTGCTGACATGGCCTACCTGTTAGTGTCAGCAAAATGATCACACACTGGGCTATCCTTTCTGGGTCCTGGCCAAGGAAGCCTTCCGAGGCAGGGATGGAGTCAAATGGTGTTGAGAGAAGGAACTGGCTTACTGGGCTTTGGAAAGTGCAGAAAGCGACAGGCAGGGAAATGGGTGAATCCCTCCTGAGGTGCTGACGATGCCAGCACTCATCCACCACATGCAGGTGCCGCCGGAACTGTGTGGAGCCCCGGGCACTCTAAGGTGGTCCCCTGTGGCGCTCAGGGCGAGGCAAGCAGAGGCTGGCGGCTGCCAGGTGCCCATCATGGTCCTTCTGAACTACTGAAGCCAGGGCCCTGGACACACGCAAGCCAGCACCTGCTGTTGGGACTGAGGTCCCAGACTCACAAAGAACGTTCAAGTTCAGGGCAGAGCATGAGTGAGCTTTCCAGTTGGATCTGGGCTCAGTCAGGGCAGGCTTGCGGTAGGCTGAATTCAGGCCAGGGGTCAAGGGAGGCTTCCATGGAAGCTTGGGAGAAGGGTCAGTTTTATTCCAGGGAATAGCACTGGAGTTTGGTCTTAGCAGGAGAGGATTTTGTCCTGGATGAGGGTGTAGGTGGGGTTATGTATGTGTCAGGTGGAGGGTTTCCTCATTTAGGGGATACCATCTAGGGACCCAGACAGAGGACAAGACCAGGCATGCCATCCCCAGGGGCTACTCCAGCTTGCCCCTGGAGAACTCCCAGGTTTTGCTTCTCTTGTTTCCAGTCCAGGGTTCTATGCTTCCTTACCCCCTCTCCTTGTCCCCTCTCCTGCCCCCAAGCATTTTCTTTTTTAAAAAAGTTTATGTATTTTTAACTGGAGGACAATTGCTTTACAATGTTGTACTGGTTTCTGCTTTACATCAACATGAATCAGCCATAGGTATACATATATTCCCTCCCTCTTAAACTCCCCTCCCATCTCCCACCCAATGCCACTCATCTAGGTTGTCACAGAGCACCGGCCAACCATTTTCTGAGGCTAGGGGTGTTAGGGGCTGGTGGCCCTGTGGAAGTCCTGAAACTGAAGGTCCCTACATACTTCCGTTGCTGCAAGTGTGGGCTGCGTGGCGCCATCTCCAAAGGACAGTGATTCTTGGGCTTCTCTCGTCTCTCTCTCTCCTCCCTGCCCACAGCCACGGCCACTTGCCCACACCTGTGATTAGCTGCAAGCCCTGTCCGCAGCTCAGGTGGAAGCTTGGTCGCCAATCTTAGGAAGGCACTCTCTGAGCGCCTATGTTGGCTGCACTTGACCCACAGCCACCCTTGCAGCCTCCTGGGTCTTAGGCAGAAGCTGCCCTATGATGGGTCCCAGCTGTGGGTCACTCCTGCCTTCCCCTGGTGACCCTCACTGTCCAGCTGAGGTCCATGCTATTCCCAGGCCCCTCATCAGGGGCTGGATCAGGATAATCTCTCCCCCAGTTCAGATCCAAACATGTCCTGTGGGGGCTGTGTCTCCAAGCTCAACCAGGACCCTCTCTGAGCTGACCCCCCTGCCCTGGGTGTCCCACACGGTCTGTCCCTTCCTCCTTGGGGGCTGGAGCTATGTACTTCCTCTAGTACAAGAGGAAGTGGCTGCACCCAGGAGAGTGATGTTGGGCAACCAGGGTCCCTGCAAGGGAATGGTGAGATATGTGCTGTAACCCGCGAATGCCCCTGGTGTGTCTGTGTGGTGGGGGTGTGTACACACCCTGTGTTGTGTACAAGCCACGTGTGTCAGTGTGGGGCGGGAGAGGGAACAGTCTGTAGTCTGACCCCTCTCTCTTGTAGTGCCCGTGGGCTGGCTCAGCCCTGCCCCTTCCCAATCCCCCTTGCTGGCTGGGGTCTGCCCCTCCTCCCAAGACCCCACTTTGAGCTCTTCATTTTCAGTTGTGTCCGACTCTTTGTGACCCCATGGACTGTAAGCTACCATGCTCCTCCGTCCATGGAATTTTCCAGGCAAGAGTACTCGAGCGGGTTGCCATTTTCTTCTCCAGAGGCTCTTCCCAACCCAGGGATTGAACCCAGGTCTCCTGAATTGTAGGCAGACACTTTACCATCTGAGCCACCAGGGAAGTGCAGCTCTTCTACAATTCCTCCAAAAAGGATCTTGTTCTTCCCTCATATTAATTACCTTGCCTCCTGCTGTGGGAATCTGGACTGTGTTAAGCCACTGAGCACCCTGAGGTGGGGGTGTGCATGGTGGGGGAGCAGGTTGCAGGGTCCCACAGTCTTGGATCCAAATCTTGCTCCACCACATACGGGCCCAATGGTCATCAGCAAGTCACACGACTGCTGCAAGCCTCAGTGTCCTCACCTGTAAAATGGGAATAATAATGATGTGTCCTAGCTGACAGTTCAGTTCTGAAGATTGACACAAATCACATGAAAGGCCATGCACACAGTAGGCACTCAATGAGCAGCTGGTGCTCTCAACCGCACCTGTGCATGCTCACAGCTCTGTGGGGCCTGTGCTGTGCCAGGTGGCATTTTCCACAGCAAACCCTAAGAGAGAAATCATGTATAAGTGGCTTATGAAGGAGGTGCTCCCAGGATGAGCATGTGAAGAGCAAGAGTGGGTAGAGGGCCAGAAGGGAAAAACCAGGCTGGTGTGTACGAGGGGAAAATAGAGAATGGAGGATATCACAAGGGAGAAGTTCCCTCCACAGGCAGAGGAAGTAGAGGAATGGACACCACTGAAATGGCAAGCAGGAAGAAAGGCAAAGGGTCAATTCACTGGTTGCTCCCACTGTGGAAGTGCCAGGGAAGTGGGATCAGTCACCGAGATGGGGCCGGAGGCCTCCATGTATGACAATCTCCAGGTCCGTCTGTGTTGCTGCAAATGACATTATTTCATTCTTTGTTATGGCTGAGTAATATTCCATTGTCTATATACATATATTCTTTATTCATTTGTTGATGCATAGGTTGCTTCCATGTCTTGGCTATTGTAAAGAGTGCCACTATGAACACTGGGGTGCCTGTGTCTTCAATTTACAGTTTTCATCTTTTCTGGATATGTGATCTCACTTACATGTGGAAACTAAAAAGTAGTACAAAGGAACTTATTTACAAAACAGAAACAGACAGACACAAAAACAAACTTATGGTTACCAAGGAGAGGGGAAAGAGAGAGAAATTGGAAGTAGGGGATTAACAGATGCCTACTACCATATGTAAAATAGATAAACAACAAAGGTTTACTATATAGTACAGGAAACCATATTCAATATCTTATAATCAAGTGTAATGGAAAGGAACAGAAACAAAGAGTATAGATACACACACACATATATATAACCAAATCACTTTGCTATACACCTGAAACTAACACAACATTGTAAATCAACTACACTTTGGTAAAAATAATACTTACATACATTTTTTTAAATGGCAAAGGAAGGTATCTGGGTGACTGAGCCAAAGGGCAGCCCCACCTGTCCTCCTGCACTCTACTCTGTCAAGGGTGGGGTGAAAGGTGGAGAAAACCTGTCTGTGTTTCCAGCCCACAAAGGGGTTTGGGGGAGAATGATGTGGATTCAAGTAGGTCTGGGGTTGGTCAGGTACTGGAGGCCGCAGAGCGGAGTCTTATTGGAGGTCATTAGTGCTGTTTTCCAAGTGTTCCAGCTTCTCTCCCTTTCCTGGCACAGGGAAGCACTGAGATCCTGGCTCTGTGGTGGGGTCACAAGTCCACGGCTAGTCAAAGCATCCTGAGCAAAAGTGACAGGTGCCACTTCTCGGACAGAGCACTCAGCCCTGAAGTGAAACCCTCCGTAGCACTTCCTTCCCTCTGCTGCGTCATTCACAGTGTTCTGGATGGTGACTGCTCCGCCAGCCTGCATCCTGAAGGGAGCAGTGATGACATGGCTCAGAGCCCATGGCTGGCTTGTGATGGACATGTAACACAGTGGGAAATACTCCGTTGTTGTGTGTCCCTGAGATGTGGGGACTGTTTGTTGGCATAACCTAGCTGATACTGGCTGATACAGGCTTCGTGACTAGAAGCCAGGATAGAGTTCAAGGACCCAGTACCTCAATGAATACCAGGAGTTGCTCATACCACATATGGGCCCACACCACACACTGGTCACAGTCTGAGACCAGTGAGAGGCCAATGGGCAGCATGGGTGTCTAAAGCCTTTGCTCATCCACCAGGAGAGGTGCCAGCTGCCCTCTGCAGTCAGTTGCTGTTTGCAAGAAGGGAGTAAAATGAAGATACAACGAAAGGGGAAACTGAGATCTTGAATTTTGAGAGACTTGAGTATTTATGCAAAAGGTGTTGAATTAACCTGAAAGAGACTGTTTTAAGCTAGAAAATTCTGAGCGATCTTTAATTGACAAGTTAAAAGATCTCCCTGACTCCTTTCCTTGGCATCAGTGGGAATACAAGCACAAGAGCAAGACAAGATGAATTATAGAAAATAAGGGTCTGTGCTTTTGCTCATCTGAATGTATAAAATTCCGCCTGTTTGTGCCTGCCCAACTCAACTTCCATCTGACTCCAGAGCCTGGGCCTTTCTCCCCCTTACTGTCCCCAGATGTTCCCTAAAAGGCTCCCTCCTGGGTGGCAGAAGGGAGGGGGTTAGGGGGTAGGAGAAAGGCTCCAAGCAGAGTTGTGGCAGTAAGAAAGATGAGCGCTTGGTTGGGGGACAAAAGGAGGCCATTCCAAGTAGCTGGTCAGTCCTTTGTTTTAGAAATAAGGCAGGCCCTCAGGGACTACATGGGAGCCTGGGGGTGGAGGCAGGGGCCTTCCCCCACAGAGGTCCTGCCCTCCTTTCCCTTTGACTCTATCTCAGAGCATCACGCCACCCACCATCTGCCACCATTGTCCAACCAGAAATCTGAGTCACCCTTAACTCCACCTCTGCATTCAGTCCCCAGGCCCGCTGGCCTTGACCGTGTGCTGGGCCCTCCAGGACAGTCCTCTCCCACTGAGCCCTGTGCCCAGGAGGCCAATCACCTGGTCTGCCTCTATGTGATTGTTACACTCCTCCTAGTTCTCCTTCCTGCAGGGTCACCACGGGCTCACTGTGGTGTGCCCCCCAGCTGAAGCACCCTCCCCTCCTCGGTGCGCCCCAAAGTTCTCCTCTCTGGGTCCCAATAGCTGCATCCTCTTCATCTCCTTGCTGGCCTCAGGCCATGATTCCTAGCTCTAGGATGCAACACCATTCTTTAGAGTTTTCCTTAACCCTGCTCACGTCTGTGAAACCGTCCATTGATTCAGCTCTTCTTATGGTGCTGAGTCTGAGGTGCCATCTGCCTTCTGCCAGCATGTTTGATAGAAGCTCAGTGGAAGAATTTCTGTAAGGATGGAGATAATGGATAATGAACAAAGATCCAACACCGAGGACACAGTTGTCACTTGATAACTAGAAGCTGTAATTAATTGTAACCTCTAAACACTGTTGAAGTGTCATTTATCTCTGACCTCACTGACACTTTCCTAGAAGAGGTGGCCATTATCTTTCTCCTGACCATTTTAGTTATCCTCCTTGGTGTGCCAGCCTCCAGTCTCACCTCTTTCCTCCTCTACCAGAATGATTCTGCTGAAGCTCACATCTCACTATGATGCTCACAACACACACACAGAGGACCCCTCCAGGTAGAGGACTGTGTTCTCAGCTCCCTGGGCTTCCTTCTGCTGGTGTTCTCAAACCTCATGCCACGGATGGGTATCAAGTCCATGAAGATCAGTATTTTGGCTTTTTGGCACCTTCCTGGGAAGCCAGCACAAACCTTGGCTCACAGCAAGTGCTCAGTACAGAAGTGCAGAAGGAAGGAAGGGAGACTAGAGTTTAATGGCATCTGCTCTGTGCCAGGCCCTGGGCACATTATCTTTTGTTTGCATAAGAATTACTGGCCTTTAATTGTGCTAATATAGACATAGTGATTTTATGATGAATACTACCCAGAACTTTATAAGTGGTGTTAAGATTACAAGGGTGGGATTGTCAACAGTTGGAATTTGGACCAGAGCAGGATAATAGATTTTAAATTGGATCCTGGGACTTCCCTGGTGGTCCAGTGGTTAAGATTCCACACTCTCAATGCAGGGGGCCTGGGTTTGATCTCTGTTTGAGAAACTAGATCCTACATACTGCAACTAAGCATTTGCATGCCACAACTAAAGATTCTGCATAATGCAACTAACACCTGATGCAGCCAAATAAAAAATAAATAAAAGTAAATATTTTTAAAAATTGAACTCTGCATAGCCTCTTAGGGGAGCTCTGGAGATGCCTGTTGTCACGGGGCTCCAACATCACCATTCTCTGGGGCTGAACATGGTGGAGAGTGGAGATGGGAGAATGGGGAGATTTAGAGGCAAAAGTTTGGACTGGCACTTTTGCTAGGAGCCTGAGCTGATTTGGGGACTGTCAAATCCAACTGGGAGGTCTTTGTCAGGCAGCTCCAGAGACACATGGGTAATGCTGTGAAAAGCCAAGTTCTGGGAGACAGGGATGGTGCCCAGGAGAGGATCTGCCCATATGAGTTGTTCCCAGTGATGCAGGGGGTGGGGATAAAAGCCCCCTGCCCATCTGGGTCATCAGTCAACTGTGGAATTCAATCCCACTCAGGCAAAGAGCTATGGAGTGAAGAGACACAGGCCTCCTCTTCACACTGTCAGTTCAGTTCAGTCGCTTGTGTCCAGCTTTTGAGATCCCATGGACTGCAGCACACCAGGCCTCCCTGTCCATCACCAACTCCCAGAGGCCACTCAAACTCATGTCCATTGGGCTGATGATGTCATTCAACCATCTCATCCTCTGTCGTCCCCTTCTCCTCCTGCCTTCAATCTTTCCCAGCATCAGGGTCTTTTCAAATTAGTTAGTTCCTCGCATCAGGTGGCCAAAGTACTGGAGTTTCAGCTTCAGCATAAGTCCTTCCAGTGAATATTCAGGACTTACTTCCTTTAGGATTGACTGGTTGGAACCTGTTGCAGTCCAAGGGACTCTAAAGAGTCTTCTCCAACACCACAGTTCTAAAGCATCAATTCTTCAGCACACAGCTTTCTTTATAGTCCAACTCTCACATCCATACATGATTACTGGAAAAACCATAGCTTTGATTAGGTGGACCTTTATTGGCAAAGTAGTGTCTCTGCTTTTTAATATGCTGTCTAGGTTGGTCATAGCTTTTCTTCCAAGGAGCAAGTGTCTTTTAATTTCATGGCCGTACTTACCATCTGCAGTGAATTTGTAGCCCAAGAAAATAGTCTGTCACTGTTTCTACTGTTTCTCCATATATGTGCCATGAAGTGTTGGGACCAGATGCCATGATATTAGTTTTCTGAATGTTGAGTTTTAAGCCAACTTTTTCATTCTCCTCTTTCACTTTCATCAAGACTCTTTAGTTCTTTCTTCTCTTCACATCTAGAAGGAAACAAAGCCTATAACCAACACCCAAACCCATGAGTCTCAGATCATGGTTAAGGCTCTGAAACCATGCTCTCCAGGTCTGAATATCAGTTCTATTCCTTACTAGCTGTATGACCCTGGGCCTGTTACTTAACCTAGCTATACTCAGTCTTCTAATCTGTGAAATGGGGCTGATATAATATTTATGTCACACAACTATAAGGGTGAAAAGACTTAGTGGGGTAAAGCTAACTAATCCAGAAGGTGCTCAATAGTGCTGGAACATAGCAAATGGTATAGAAGTGGTTGCTGTCATTTTTGTACCTATTGTATGGAAGCTCCAGGGAGGAAAAAGAGGGATTGGGGATGAGAGGGTGCTTCATGATACAAGGAGCAATAGGTTGGGCCTTTAAAGGACTAATACAATTTCCTGTGGAGAAGAGTGTGGAAGGGCCTTCAAAGCTGCTGACAGAATCTGAGTTGGTAATTAGATTGCCCTTTGGGAGAATGGTAAGGGCGGAGGTCATGGGGGCTCAGGAGGGAGAGTTGTAGTGGGTGGCGAGACCAAGCTGAGGATTGGGCTCTGCTCCTGGGTGCTGAGAAGCCACTGGAAGCTGTTACTAGGGTCAAGGCAGAGGCAGAAGTATGTTCTGGAATCAGTGTGGAGCAGTGGAGAATAAGTGATCATTGGGTAGGGGATTATAGAGTGAGGGGGTCAGGGAGGCCAGCTAGCAGGCTCACACCCAGGCTTAGTGAGGACAGGGCCTGCAGAGTGGGGAATGGAAGCAGCCCTGTGAGCTGGGATGAGGAGGGAGCCTCCTGGTGCCCAGCTCCCTGACTCCTCTCCCTTTTTCTCCCTTTGCCTGGGGCATGGCCCAGGGCTCGGCCACTCCTCTTTGGCGCTGTTCTTGCCTGCTCTGGTCCTGGGCATTCTCTCCTTCCTGGGTCGCAGAGTGAGAAACCACACATTTCCACACCTGTCATTTTCTTCATAGCCCCCAGCAAGACCCCTGGCTCAGTCTCCTCGAGGGGCTTCCTGCAGACAGTGGCAGAAATCACAGCAGAGGTGAGATAGGTGGCCAGAGCCCTGCCTGGCGAGTTGCCCGCCTACAACTCTGATAACCTTGGCCCTGGCTTCCTTCCTGCAGGTGGGGCTCATCCTCATCCTCTCTAACCCACCTGGGGGCTGCGAATTCTCTTGTCCAACAGGAAGAGTCCAGTGAGCCAGGACAGCTGGGGCCTTTTTGGCTCCAAGAGGGAACTCCTACAGGCTCCTCCAGGCTGGATCCACCCAGGGCTCAAGGCCTCAGGCCAGCCATGTGGGGCCCACAGGGGCACTGCCCTATGTGGTGGGAGGCAACCTGGAATTGGGTTGAGTGTGTGGACCTGAGACCAGGCCACCTGAGTCTGATCCTGGTGCCACCACTTCCTAGAAGTGTAGTGCTGAGCCTCTTCTACTCAGCCTCTCTGGGTCTCAGTTTCCCCATCTGTGAAATGGGGGCTAATAATACCTGGGTGACCTGTCCTGAGGGCACGAATGGGTCAGGATCCACAGAGTCACAGCACGCAGTTCCCCTATGTGTTAGCTCACTGTTTCTGTCATCGTTTTGTGCTCTGTGGCTGTATGGGGGCCTGATGATGTGTGAAAAGAGAAACCCTGGGAGAGAAAAGCATTGGATGGAAACTGGGCAAACCTGGGGAGGGAAGGGGGAAAGAGGAGGAAGCAGAGAGAGAAAGGAAGGATGAATCAGGGAGCTTATCTCACACCTCCCTGGACAGGACTGGGAACCTCTCCTCAGCAACCCTGGCGGACAGTGCTTTAACCTCTACTTACACACTCTCAGCAACAGAGACCTCATTCCCATTTCAGGTTGCTGGATTTATTGTTAGACTCTCTGATGTTAGCAAGTTTTTCCCTATATGTCTCAGGCCTTAGCAAAGCCACTGGATCTCCATGACCCTGCTCCAGTTCGGGTATCTGTAGATCTCCCTTTCTCAAGTCTTTTGGGGGCTTGAGGTATTTCCAGAAGTACCTTACATGATTTGTGCTCACAGGGGCAGCCAACTGAGCCGGAATCCTGGCCAAGATTTAGTGTCACCTCGGAGCTCACTGTGCCAACATTTCCTGCTGCCCCTACTATAGACAGAGGAGCCTGGTGGGTACTGTCCACGTGGTGGCAAAGAGCTGGACACGACTGAGCACCTTACACTTTCACTGCTGCCAGTCACATGGCAAGTGCAGCTTGTGTCTTCTGGGCCTCCCCTTTCAGGTGAGGGGTGCTCTGCCTCCAGCCATGCCAGTTAGGGTCCCACGGCCTGGCTTCAGGGTTTGAGTGAACTGACTCAGGCTGTAATGGTTTCCTCCCCACAGAGCACAGTACATGCACACTCCCAGGGTAGCCAGCCAGGCTGTGTTCCTCCCCCAGCTGCAGGGCCAGACCTCACATCCCCACTGGGGTCCTGATCTGGCTGGGTTTACCCTCATTCCAGCCACCATCCCTTGTTTGGGTGAGTGCTCACCTAGGGCTTCTCTGCTCTCTCTCAGAGCCCTGGAGCCCATAGAAAATGATGGTATATGAGCTAAATTCAAGGCCTTTTCCCAGTATACATCTTGGCTCTTATGTAAACCTTGGATGCAAATACTTTGAGGGGACATGCCTCGATGCTCCATCAGAAGTGTTAGAGGCAGCTCTTGTCCCCGCCCCACCCAACACCTGCTCCATTACACTCTCCTTAACGTGCAACTTGCTCATTCTACTCTTTGGACTGGTACAAAGAAAGTCAAGTCATAATGATAGCAATAAGACTATTAAACGAGTGGTTGAAGTGAAGTGAAGGGAAAGTTGCTCAGTCATGTCCGACTCTCTTTGAGACCTCTTGAACAGTCCATGCAATTCTCCAGGCCAGAATACTGGAGTGGGTAGCTATTCCCTTCTCCAGGGGACCTTCTCAATCCAAGGATTGAATCCAGGTCTCCCTCATTGCAGGTGGATTCGTTATTAATTGAGCCACCAGAGAAGCCCAATTGCGTGCTTATAGTGTACCAAGTCTATTACATCCATTGGAAGAATGCCTACTAGCTGTGTGACCTAATGTCTCTGGTTCTCATGTACCTGATCTGTAAAATGGGAAACTAATATCTACCTCATGGGTGTGTTGTTGTTCAGTCGCTCAGTCGTGTCTGACTATTTGAGACTTTCCTGTCTTTCACTATCTATGAAAGCTTACTCGAACTCATGTCCATTGAGTCAGTGATGCCATCCAACCATCTCATCCTCTGTTGTCCCCTTCTCCTCCTGCCTTCTATCTTTCCCAGCATCAGGGTCTTTCCAGCTAGATGGCTCTTTTCATCAGGTGGCCAAGATATTGGAGCTTCAGCCTCAGCATCAGTCCCTCCAATGAATAGTCAGGATTAATTTCCTTTAGGATTGACTGGTTTGATCTCCTTGCAGTCCAAGGGACTCTCAAGAGTCTTCTCCAACACCACAGTTCAAAAGCATCAATTCTTTGGCACTCAACCTTCTTGATGGTCCAACTCTCACATCCATACATGACTACTGGAAAAACCATAGCTTTGACTAGACAGACCTTTACTGGCAAAGCAATGTCTCTGCTTTTTAATATGCTGTCTAGGTTTGCCATAGCTTTTCTTCCAAGGAGCAAACATCTTTTATTTTGTGACTGCAGTCACCATCTGCAGTGATTTTTCAGCCCAAGAAAATAAAGTCTGTCACCATTTCCATTGTTTCCCCATCTATTTGCCAGGAAGTGATGGGACCCGAGACCAAGATCTTAGTTTTCTGAATGTTGAGTTTTAAGCCAGCTTTTTCACTGTCCTCTTTCACTTTCATCAAGAGGCTCTTTAGTTCCTCTTGGCTTTTTGCCATAAGGGTGGTATCATCTGCATATCTGACGTTATTGATATTTCTCCCAGCAATCTTGATTCCAGCTTGTGCTTCATCCAGCCCTGCATTTTGCATAATGTACTCTGCATATAAGTTAAGCAAGCAGGGTGACAATATATATAGCCTTGACATACTCCTTTCCCAGTTTGGAACCAGTCTGTTGTTCCATGTCCAGTTCTAACTGTTTCTTCTTGATCTGTATACAGGTTTCTCAAGAGGCAGGTAAGGTGGTCTAGTATTCCCATATCTTTAGGAATTTTGCACAGTTTGTTGTGATCCATACAGTCAAAGGCTTTAGCATAGTCAATGAAGCAGAAGTAGATGTTTTTGTGGAATTCAAGCTTTTTCTGTGATCCAGTGGATGTTACCAATTTGATCTCTGGTTCCTCTGCCTTTTCTAAATCCAGCTTGAACATCTGGAAGTTCTCAATTCATGTACTGCTGAACCTGGCTTGGAGAACTTTGAGCATTAATATGCCAGTGTGCGAAAAGACTGCAATTGAGTGCAGTTGTGCGGTAGTTTGAGCATTCTTTGGCATTGCCTTTCTTTGGTGTTGGAATGAAAACTGACCTTTTCCAGTTCAGTGGCCACTGCTGAGTTTCCCAAATTTGCTGGCATATTGAGTGCCTCAGTGTGTAGTGCAAGTTGAATGAATAACAGTAAAGTGTTCAGAATAGAGTTTGGTATATAGCAAGTGTTCAAAAAACATTAACTCTCATTACTAGACAATTTAGTGATTTTAGGTGCTAAATTTTCCAAGCAAATCATGCCTTTTTTCAGGCAAGAAAACAGTCTGTGAGAGGTGGTGTGATTTTGGGAGCCATATAGTTGGTTAAAAGAGAGGTGGGACTTTTTTAGGACCTGCTCTCCTAACCCCTAACTGTTAAACTGCTTTCCCATTTAGCCCTTGAATTTGGTCTATTGTTGCAAAATGCCTCCAATTCTTCCAGTTGTCCTCAGGTTATTATTGTTGAACAATTTATTTTTTCTTCCATAAACAGAAAGTGAGGACACAGTTACGGAAATCCTGGAGGAAGCCAGTGTGTGAGGATGTGACTCTAGGCCGATGGCAGAACTGATCTGGGAGCCCACGGGCCAGGAGCAAAGAAGTTTTCAGGGAGACCATGGGAGCGGTGTGGAAATGGCCCCCTCTGATGCTCCAAAAGCTGCCTGGGCTGGGGTGGGGACAGTAGAATGAGCCAGGAGTTAGAAGGCAAAGAGGCAGCCTCTCTGTTCTGTGAGATCCCTGTCCTCTGACCAACTGACCTTACTAGATAGACAGAACTAAGCCTTGTGACCCCCAAGGAAACCAAAGGCAGTGATGGGGAGCCTGGCCTTAGCTCCTAGGCTGCATGCTGATATCAGAAAGTCAGGAAACAGCCCCTTCAAGGTGTGACCAGAGGCAAGGCTCTGTTCTGTGAGCCTGGCTTCTCTGACTGTTAACTGGAAGTATGTAGCCAAAGTGCTTTGGAAGCCCTGCTCACTGCTAGGGCTCTGTTGATGGTGTTTCTTTTCAGATGGGGCCAGGCTGGTGTTGGGAGGCAGCCCAGACTCCAGGAGAGACTAGGCTCTGGAAACTGGAGACCCAGTCTCCAGCCCTGCTTCCACCTCTGACATGCTTTTTTTCTTGGCCAAGACTTAGTCTCTTAGAGCTTGCTACCCCAGCTGGATGACAGAGAAGAAGGTCAGTGATCACACTCAAGAGTCTTTCCAACCCTGGTGTCCTGTAAGCTCTACTTTGCTCAAGATCTGAAGACTGGCCCTCAGAGGCCCCCTGGGGAGGGGTGCCTGGCTTACCCAGGACTCCATCTCTGTAAACAGTATTTATTGCCCACCATCTCCTGGCAGGCACAGCTGTGGGCACTTGGATGCATCAGTGAACAAAAGGACCCCTGATAGAGAGCGTGTCAGGTCAAGCAGGGGTTGGGGGGCATTGAGTTATACTATCTGTGAAGGAAAGGACCTTGATCTTCCAGGAAACCAAGTTGGAATCCCTTTATAAATCAAGCGAAGGCTCTTCATTACATTCCTGAAAAAACAGCCTAGTTGTTATCAACTGTTTTTGCTTAATAGGAAGCCATCAGAGTCCAGCCAGTTTCCAGGCTGTTGGAGGTACTTATTTGCATATGGATATGCTATTTATAAACGCACTCCTATTCATTAAAGCAGGTTCCCCAAGGCCCTCAGTTGCTCAACAAGGTGTGGGTTGACTTATGCACCTTCTGTGTGAAAGGTGCGTCCTCTATGCCCAGACACCGCGCAACCTCACAGGGGCACCAAGAAGGGGACGAGGTGGGGCCAGGAGCCAGCAGGGCCAATGGGGTGGGGAGGACAGTCTGGTGGAGGAGTGGGAGGGCCAGCTGGTGGGAGATGGGAGGGAGTGGTTTGAGGAGCCAGGAGGACAGACTTGAATGCGAGGGCTCCGCTGGGCTGCAGAGAGACTTGAATGCAAGGGCTCTACTGGGCTGCACTGGACTCCAAGCCGTTTCAGGGATGGCTCGGGAAGGTGCGCTTTCTCTCCCCAGCCGTGAGGACTGTGGCAGTGGTGGGGTAGTGACCTCTTGCCCAGCGCTTGCAGCCCTCCTGCAGAGAAAGTCTGCGCTGGTCCCTGTGGTTGCACCCTGGTCAGCCTAGGAGGCTTCCATGGGTCCATGGTGGGGCGGCGGTGATGCGGCTGCAAAGTCCCTTTCCACCAAGGCCCGCCACCCCCTAAGCGCACATCTTTCTAATGGGATTAGGCTTCACACAGGTCAGGGAACAATTTATTATTCTGCTGGCTAGAGCCAAGTTTCCCTTTGAAAAATGGTTACTCCTGGAGTCGGCAATTACTTCAAAATAAATTTACCAAAGACAAAATTGTGCCTCTTGGGTCAGTAAACGACTTGCCTGTTTGGGGCTGAGGAGACAAGGTGTTTATTAAGGACCGCCTTCGTTTCCTGTGCAGGTTTTTCAGTTTGAATAATTGTCCAATTAAATATAATTTGGAAGTCAGTGCTAACCCAGTGCCTGTATCGCAGGAGGAAGAAGCACTCGGAGGCGTGCATTAATAAATCCCTGGGAGCCCCACCACTCCCCAAACCCCTCCTTTGGCTTAATTTTGAGAAATTTTTTTGTCTTCCCATGGCCTGTATGCCTCTCGTTTGGAAATGAGCTTCTTCCCCCGACAGAATTCTTCCGTCTCCCTCCCTTCCATCTGTCTGTCTGCTTCTCTCCAGCAAGCAGATGCGTGAGGCCTCTCGGTGGGATGGTTCCTTTATGGGTCTGTGGACTTGTGGGTTCTTCTTTGAGTCATCTAGCCTTTCATTCCACAAAGGCCTACTGAGAACTTACTCTGGGACTTGCCCTAAGCTGGAGAAAAAGCAGATGTTGTTCAAGCCCTCAAAGATGACTCAACCATCAAGACAGAGGGACCCAAAATGGACCTGCGTCGTGCCATGTGGCTACTCTAAGTCTCCTACATACAAACCTTCAAGGTGTGAGCTTTCAAAGACATGAATGTGTGTTTCATCAGATCAGGCATGAGTGAAGTGGCAGCTTGCCATCCATCTCCTATTGCTGATGCTCCTTCAGCTCTACCATCTCCCACCTCGTCTTTCTCCTCCTCCTCCTTGCCTGTTCACTTGATGCCAGCCTCTGTCAGCCAACCATTGTGTGTGTAAGATCAAAAATGTTTTCTTTATTTTTGTGTGTTTGTTTTTATGTATTATTTGCTTAAAAAGTATTATAAACCTATTGCTGTACAGTACTATATAGCTGATTGTGTTAGTTGGGTACTTCGGCTAACTTTTTTGGATTTACAAACAAATTAGACTTACAAACACGTTCTCAGAATAGAACTCATTCGTATACAGGGGACTCACTGTAGTGCTGTGCGCTGCTCCCCAGGGTACCCTGGTCAAAGGCTTACCTGGAGAAAGAGACAGCCCAGTGAGGCCTAGAAGGACAAGACAAGTCTTGGAGAGAAGAAGTTGTGTCAAGAGCGTGCAGAAACATGAAGTGGGAGGCTGCTGAGGGTTCTCGCCTGGGTGCGTCAGTGTGGCCAGGCGTAGCAGTGTGGGGTGTGGGAGGAAATAGACACGGGAGGGCTGGCCTGGGATGTGGTGGTACCTTGAGCCTAGTCTCCAGGTGGGGCCAGGAATCTGGAATTTATGTGGATTTAAGGGCGCTGGGCTGGGACTGGGTGAGTCCAGCAGAGCCCCTAGGGATTTAAGGCGGCATTGATTTTTACGCTGGCCTGCACTGGCTGGCACAACCTAGAGGGAGAGGGCATTCTTAAATTTTGTGCCCCAGTCTGGGCCCTGGGGCAATGGAAGTTTTCCAAGAGAGAGATACAGGACCAGACTGTTTTAGAAAGATTCTTGGTGGCTATGTGCTGGAACCCGTCCTCCCAGCCCAGTGCAGCCCAAGGGTTAGGGTCAGGGAGGCCAGTTAGGAAGTGGCTGCAGGGGTCCTAGAGAGAGAACACCTCAACCAAGGTGAGGTAGGGAGAACGGGGGAGGGCCTGGGCTCAGGCAGAGGGACGGGAGGAAGCGCGGTGGGCCTCACTAATGAGAGAACAGGCCTCCTGGAGGCTGGGTCGGGTAGGGTGGGGTGGCGGGGTGAGGTGTATCACCGCTGGCAAAGCTGTCCCCTGCTTGGCCACAAGAGGAAATCTGATGGAGATGGACGCAGGGAGGTGGTCATGCTCCCTGCAGCTCAGCTCAGCCAGAGGCTGGCAGCCTGGAGGGTAGCATGGCCCCTGGGGTAGGAGATCTTGGCTGGGCCTGGTCCAGGGTCAAGGCCTGTGACAGAGTCAAGCTCAGGCATGAACTTGTGACCAGGATTCTATTCAGCATATTCAGGCTGGTAGAAGGGACATCACAGGGTCATGGACCCTGAGTCAGATGCTCCTGGCTACCACCCGTCACTGCCATCTCTGATCAGTGTAAAGTTCCCTTGAGCGCTGATGACAGGTTTGGTGGCCTTTGGATGCTCGCAGCCCAAGCACCTGGCCTTTGTGGCTCATCTGAGGCCCAAGAACAAAGGGGAATGAAGTAAGAACTTGGGACATGTACCTCTGACCTGGCCAGGGCACTGTTGCAGGCCCAAGGATCCACCCTGCCCTAGGCTCTCAACCCTCCCTTCTGGCCCAGTGTAGCCCAAAGATATGAACTGCCCTGAGAAGGTCAGTCTCGCTGGTGGACTTGCCCTGTCTGCAGCCCCGGCACCTCCAGCCAGAGGGTCTGATCTTCGCCAGAATGAGCCAGAGGGGGCTCTGACCTGCAAAGGGGTCTGTGGTTCTCTGGCTCACTCCTTTCATGTTGCAGATGGAAACTCAAGTCAGGAGATGGGAAAAAGTCCCTTGGAGCCATACAGAGAGTAACTCCTGAGCCAGGGGTAGCCTGGGGCACCCGCTGGCCAGCCAGGTTATTTCTACAGCATCTTAGTCTCTTTGGGCTGATAGAACACAATCCCACACAGACTGGGTGGCTCACACATGACAGAAATGCATTTCTCACAGTTCTAGAGGCTGTAAGGCCAAGGTCAGGATGCCAGTGTGGTCAGGATCCAGGGCAGCCCTCTTCCATGTTGTGGATTGTGACTTCTTGCTGTGCTCTCACCTGGTGGAACTGGCTAGCAGGCTCTGTGGGCCCTCTTTGATAATCACTTCCCAAGTTCCCCTCTTCCTAATTACCTTGGGGATTAAAATTTCTGCATTTGAGTTTGGAGGCAACATAAACAACCAGACCACAGTGTACAGTAATTATTATACCTGTGGTCCCCAAAGGAGGATCTGTCCCCTGGGGGTGGCTTGGGGAGGGCAGCTAAGGACCCAGAGTGTTCCTGTGGTACCGCCCTGGTGGGCTAGATCTGATGGGTTGAAATACCTTCATACCAGGGGCCTATCCCCAGTAGAAGGAGACTGTTGAGCTCGAGATGTGGTCATGGCCTTAGACCCATGGCAGATTGGCTGCCTTCTTAGAAACATGGGCTGAGGTCATAGCTGGACCAGGCAGTGTCTAGGCCAAGCTGCAGGCCTAAGGGAGGATATTTTTCCTGGGAGCCTGTGGTCACTTCAGGTAGAGGTGATGATAAAGTGAGAATGTGGCCTGGGCCTCCTGTGTGGTGTCCCCTGGAGGCTGGAGACTGGATCAGAAGGGGGATGCTAGCACGGGCTAGGCCCCTGTATGTGTGTGTTAGTCGCTCAGTCGTGTTCAACTCTTTGCAACCCCATGGACTGTAGCCCACCAGGCTCCTTTGTCCATGTGATTCTCCAGGCAAAAGTACTGGAGTGGGTTGCCATTTCCTTCTCCAGGGCCCCTGTATGACTTGTACCAAATAATTGTTTACAAAGCACCTTTGTATACTGAATGCTAGTCTAGGTATCGGTGACACTGTAATGAACCAAAGGGGCAAACAGCTCTGTTGGCATGGAATTTAGACTTTAGAGGGGGCAGATAACCAACCAACACAAGCAGGTAAAACATAGAGCATGTGAATTATGATAAATGCAATGCAGGCAAAAAAAAGTGGGGAGGGGGCTGGGGAGCCTAGAGGGATGGGTACAATTTTACATGGGGTGGCCCAAGGAAGTTTCCTAAGAAGTTGACATTTGAGGGGAGACTTGAAAGAAGTGGGGGAAAGAGGCTTGGGGATCTTTCTGGACATGGGAGCAGCAGTGCTAAGGCCCTGAGGTGGGAGTGTGCAAGGGCTATTCAGCAAAGAGGTCAAGGCTAGAAATGGAGTAAGCAGAGTGGCCAGTGCTTGGGGGTGGGAGTTACAGAGGACAAGTGGTGGGAGGCCCAGGACCTGAGAGAACAGGCTGAGGGCATGTAGTGGGGAGATGAGTTCAAGCGTCCCTGGAGTTGTCCTCCCAAACCAGGAAGGACTGGCAAGGCCCTGTCTGCTGGCTGCAGTCCCAGAGCCTCCCTGAGGCCTCCCGTGCCTCCCCGGCTCCCCCAGAAAAATGCCAACCCACAGGGGGTGGTGAGGAGCGGGCAGCTGCCCCCGTCGTCTGGGGCCCCTCTGGCTGCCACCCCCATTCTTCCTCAGCCCCGCTGGGAAGGAAGGAGCAGGATTTGTCTGCCCATGTTCACAGCGATGGAGGTGATCCAGGTTGAAAGAAAATCAATAAGATGTGTCCATTTATGTGGCACAAAGGAAGAAAGGTCTGCAGACAGAAATAGGCCGGGATTCACACGCAGGTGACTTAATAAGACTTTTCCCCAGTTTGAAGAGGACGGTAATTTAGATTTGCCTTTGAACATCTCTCTCTCTTTTTTTTTTTTTTGGTGCCTCAATAACTGTCAGGATCAGCCTGCTTAGGAAGCAAGGGAAAGGAGATTGGCCGCCTTCTTAGAAGACAAGCCCGTTTGGGAAGGCCGCTTGCTCGGAGAAGTTCAAACACCGGCCTTGAGAAAAGATGAAAGTGCCGCCTCAGCACATCCTCGGCCCATTGATCGTGATTGAGGCCTGGGCCTGGTGCATTTGGGCTGGAGCGGGACAATGAGAACAAGGCCTGACTGCCAGGAGGCCTCCTCTGAGCCACGGTGGAGCTGGAGATGCTCATTACCAGCACTGGGGCTTCGTGGCCAGGTGGGGGCAGGAGGCAGCAAGGCCCGCCGGCAGAGTGCAGCCCCAGAGACCCCCGGACCCCGGGGACTGCCATCCAGCCTTAGCCCAGAGGAGGCCACCCGGACTCTCAGGGGGTGGCTTCCCTGGCTTTCGGCAGGCCACCTCTCCGGTTCCACAGGCAGATTCAGTTCACCCCAAGCAAGTCTGGAATGGCTGAAGGGCAGGGGAAGGGCCGAGGCCAGACTCCATGGGCTCTCCTGAGGGGGACCTGGCACCGGGCTCCTGGGGCCTGGCTGTTGCCTGTCTAACAGTGCTGTGGGCAGGATTGGGCTGCCCACTTTGTGCTATTGGGTTGGCCTCGCCTGGGCTGTTCACCCTTCAGGGACAGCTGAGGTCCTGGGGTTTTAGGCAACTAGGGGAAGGGGTGGGGGTCCGAGCTGCAGAAAGAGGCCTCCGAGCAGAATTTCTGCTCCTCTTCCCAGACCCAGGCCGGCTGTCGCCTCCCCCGTCTCCCCGTGACAGATGCGCGCTGCGTCCCCGGGGCCCCCACAGCCTGCGCCTGTCTCCTGGTGGCCTTAGCGCCTGGGCTGTCCTTGTCCCATCCCCACTGCGAGCTCCTCAGGGCGAGGGCTGCCCCCAGCGCGCCACAGGGCTCTGGGCGCAGAGCAGCTGCTGGCGATGTCTGCTGCTTTGATGCATTTTCATCTGGCCTCCTTGGGCAGCCCGCAGGACCGGAGGGCAGGGCTGGTAGGGTCCCCACGTTCAGTGCTGCTCCTGGTCCACCCAAGGCCACGCGTGGGGAGGTTAGCAGCAGACCCAGCATATGATGCCTGCCTCTGGCCCAGCCCCATGTCTTCTGCCTCAGCGTCCTCAGTGCCCTGGACCCCCTCAGCGTCCATCAGGGTCCTTCTGTGGGAAAGCTAAAACCTGGAGTCAGGAGTCTGCGTCTGAAAGTTGGGTTTGCTCATTTGACTCGGAGGAAGTCGGTCTTAGCTATAATAGAGTATCATAGACTGGGTGATGCCTAAAGAATAGAACTTTCCCTTGCACAGTTCTGGAGTCTGGAATGCAAGATCAGGGCACCAGCATAGTTGGCTGGGTTCTGGGGAGGGCGCTCTTCTGGGTTGCAGACCACCGAGGTCTCACAGGGTGGCCAACAGAGAGAGGAAGCAAGCTCTCTTACAACCCTTATAAGGATGCTAATCCCATTCATGAGGGCCCGCCCTCGTGATCTCTTCTAATTCTAATTACCTCCCAAAGGTCCCACTGCCTAATACCTTCGCACTGAGGGTGGGTTTCAACACAAGAAAGGATTTTGAGGAGACACAAACATACAATCTATAACGAAGTCCACTCCCCTCTTTCCCAGTTTCTTCACCCAGAGACACACTGGGCTGGCCTCTGTGCTGTCTAGCCACTTGTGTCAGTGCACATGGGTTTGAGCAAACTCCTGGCGATAGTGAAGGACAGAGAAGCCTGGTGTGCTGCAGTCCCTGGGGTTACAAACAGTCAAACATGACTTAGCAACTGAGCAACAACAAGCTGCTTGTGGCCACGGAACACTTAAAATGTGCCTAGTTGGAAGGGAGATATGCTGTCAGTGTAAAATACACACTAGATTTCTAAGACTTATTACCCAAAAAAAAAAAAAACCTCATTAATAACTTTACATATTTAAATGATAATGTTTTGGGTTACATAAACCCGGTAATAATATTGGGTTAAGGAAAATAAATTACTAGCTTTATCTTTTCAATGTGACTACTAGAAACTTGAAAAATCCCATATGTGGCTTGCAGTGTATTTCTATTGGACAGCACCTGTCTATGTGGGTTCTGAGCATGAATGTTCTAGAAATCTATACATGAGATATGGGTGGGAGAGTGCTTTGAACAGAGCCAATTTCATAGGGATAACACCGGCCAGCCAGGAGAAACCAGGCCTGCCTCAGGAAGGGTTAATGCCAAAAGCTGGGCATTTTGGATATCTCTTTCAGGCTTTTCTAGTCCCAAAATCAAAGGCCATTATCGTGGATGAGGTGATGCTTTCAAGGGGTCTCTCTCACTGAAGGTGAGGGTATCACAGACACTCCTTCTTTCCCTCTCTGAGGTTCTGTGCTGGGCAATACTGTTACTAGAACACTTGGACCTCATAAAGGGCCTGGGGACCTGGGGTAGGGATCAGGAAGGGGTACTGCACTTGCCTGGGCTGAGAGTTGAAGTTCTCGTTATTCCCAGGCTCCCCTGCCTCCCTGTGTTTGCACATTGCTCTACCTACTGGAAGGCCCTGTGTTCTTCTGCCCACCTGGTGACTTCCTACTGAAGCTCACTGGCAGCTCCTCAGGGAGCCCCAGATGGAGCTCTCCAATGCCTGTGTACTGTGATGGGCCAGCACTCTTACTTTGGATGGAAGCATCCCAAGATCAGGGTCTGGGCCCTGTGCTCCAGCACCCACTCTGGGCCAGGCACAGAGCAGGTCTGCATGTTGGCGGAGGGTTTGAGTGGGAGGGCAGAATCTAGTTCTGCATCAGCCTTGGAGAGGGGCACAGTGCCTAGTGGGGACTGGGCAGGTGATGGGGAGAGCTTGGAGGTGACACAGAAAAGCAGTGGGTATTGGGAGAAGCGAGGGATGACTGAGGATTAAAAGTCTTTAAGGTGCGGGGTCTTCTCTGTAAGGGGTGACACCAAACAGGTTTAGGGGCATCCTAGCTGAGGGGAGCAGGAGGGATAGGTCCTGCCCCATGGCTTCCGGGGAAGGCCGAACAGGAACTGAGAGTGCAAATGGAGGATTTGGTCCAGGAGCCGAGGGGGGCCCAGGAGGCCCTGCAGGCCCCTGAGGGACTTTAGAAAGGAAGGGCTATAGAGACTGGGGGAGGGGAGCCCCCTGCCTGGAGATGGGAGGCTCTCCCTGGCCTGGGAATCTGGAATCTGGAATGGAGAGTCCCTTGAGAGATGAAAATACCAGAATGACTCTGGTGAGGGAGCCCTTCTGGGTCTCATTCTGGGGCCGGGTCATGGGGCAGAGCAGGTCAGGGTGAGGCTGGGCTGGCAGCACTGGTCCAGCAAGGGGAGAGGTCAGGCTTGGGGGTGGGAGGAGGCTCACTGGGTTCCAAAGGGAGGCTACCGGGACTGGAGAGGAGTGTTCAGACCCTGCAGTGCCTCCAGACATGGCCATGACATGGACAGATGTGTTGGCAAGACTGCAGGACTGGACTTCCCAGATCGTCTGCAGGGCTCAACTTCCCAGGTGGTCCAGGGGTTAAGAATCTGCCTGCCAATGCAGGGGACACAGGTTCAAACCCTGGTCCGGGAAGATTCTACATACTGCAGCACAACTAAGCTTGCGTGCCACAACTACTGAGCCTGCTCTCTAGAGCCCATGCTCTGCAACAAAAGAAGCTACCATGATAAGAAGCCAGTACACTGCAACTAGAGTAACTCCCGCTCACTGCAACCAGAGGAAGCCTGTGTGCAGTAAGGAAGACCCAGCATAGCCAAAAATAAGTAAAACAAGTAAATTTAAAAAATTTTTTAATATCATTATTTTTTAAAAAAATACAGCAAGCCTCCACACTCTGTAAGACTCTCTACACTCCTACCAGCCCAGTGAGCTGAGAGCACCAGTGTGGCCTCAGGCAGGCAGACCCAAGGCCCACCCTGGGTCCAAATGCCTGGCTCCAACTGCCACTGCCCTCGCTGAGACTTGAGCTTCTCATCTGCAGGACCCTTGGGGGTTGCCACTTCCTGCCCACCAAGAAGGGCCCAGGTTACAGCCTAGCCTTTGCCCCTTTGGGGAGGGGTCTTTGGCATCTCCACCAGCAGGGACAGATGCCCAGAGCTCCTGCGGGTAGCCAGATGAAAGGCACAGTCCTGCTCCCTCCCCCAGCCTCCCGGGCTGCCACTTTCCCTCTCCTCCTCTCCTTAGCAGAACTGTAAGAATTATTATTTTTTTTAAAATCCTCATTGGAATGCTAATTTTGATTTTGAGTGTCTGTCATGGGCTCTTTGAAGTTTTTCAGACAAAATAAGTATCTCCTTAACAGAGGGGATTAGCGCCTACTTGTTTAGAATCCTCTGACTGAGAGTGACAACCAATTTCGGAATCTGTGGGGTTTAGGGAGGCTGCAGGAAGAGGGCCGCCTCCCTCCCTGGTGGTCAGCTTTCCATAAATGGCTTAATGGGGTTAGAGTTTAACCCCTCAAACAGGGATCGGAGCCCCCAGCTTGAAAGCCAGTGAGCAGAGAGGCAGATCTTGCAATTTAAATCCAGCAGGGCTTGGTTAGAACGCTTTCATTCTCTCAAGTTTAAAGAAAACAAACCCACTTCCCTTGCAGAATGCAGGGCCCCGCTTCAGCCAGCTGTCCCGGGCTTCCTCCCCAGAGTGCAGGCCTTCCTGCCTTCCTGCTGCAGGTAGTTCCTGGCCCAGGCTCAGCCCAGGCTGGGATGCTCCTGGTTAGAATTCCATTCAGTTCCGGAGTACTAATGGGCCAATTTGTAAAGAAAGAAATACAATGAGTTATCACAAAGCTCAGCAAGAACTCGACAAACCCGGCACTTGCCATCCATCAAGCATCCCAGCGTGCTCACAGACCAGCTGTGCTGGAAGTCCTGTGGGGACCCTGGGAGTGCAGTCCTTCTTCGGCTGCTGGCAGCCCCTGCGGTGGTTTCCTTCCTCCTTTACTCATCCCCCAAATCATGGTCCTTAAGGGCCAGATGGCTGAGAGTGATGGTGTGGGGACTATGGAGGTACAAGGAGGGATACTTAAGGACTTATTTGCTGCAGCAAAATTATCATAGTAGTATAGTAGTAGTGTTAGCCACTCGGTCGTGTCTGACTCTTTGTGACCCCACGGACTGTAGCCCGCCAGGCTCCGCTGTCCATGGGCTTTTCCAGGCAAGAATACTGGAGTGGGTTGCCGTTCCTTTCTCTGGAGGATCTTCCCAATCCAGGGATTGAACCCCAGTCTCCTGCATTGCAGGCAGATTCTTAACTGTCTGAGCTATCTTGAGCTGCCATACAATGTTCCAGGCAGGACATATTGTAAAGAGCATTAGGACTCCCTTGGTGGTCGAGTGGTTAAGAATCCACCTGCCAGTGCAGGGAACACAGGTTCAATCCCTGGTTCAGGGAAATTCCACATGCCGTGGGCCACCTAGCCCGTGGGCCACAAATACTGTAGCCTGTGCTCCACAACACAGCCTTCACAATGAGAAGCCCATGCACTACAGCCAAGAGTACCACCTGCTTGCCACTACTAGAGAGAAAGCCCGTGGGAAGCAACGAAGATCCAGTGTAGCCAAAAATAAACAAACAGATACATTAAAAAAAAAAAAAGGAGCATTATTACTATGTGAGGGCCCGTGAGCCCTGGCTGGGCAACAGCATTTCCCCAGGACTCCCACAGCCAGCCCGAGCCCAGGAGCTGAGGCTATGTGGCTCCATCCATCATTAACCCTAAGTTATGGATGGTGTTGGATGGCAGAACCCATCCAGTATGTCACAAGAAGCCAAGCTGAGCCCCATCTGGACCTGTGGGTGGGCTGTGGGACCTCCTCTGCAGAGAACAGGATAGTGATGGGCTGTGTCCATTCTGCTGAGATAACAGGCTGTGAACTTGAATCATAGACCTCTAGGTAGGCAAGAACCCTCCTGTTCTTTCAGATGTGCAAAATCAGGTCCGGACCAGGAAAGTGAACTGCCAGAGGACTCACATGGAGGCACTGGCAGCTTATCACACGGTGTACATGTGATGGCCTAGGACAGGCTGCTGTTGAAGCTGGTGAGGGGCAGTGGGAAGGGCTGGGAGCCCTGAAGACCTAGAGGGAGGCTCCAGGCCCAGCCTGGCCTGGCCTGCTCACTTTGCAGACTGAGATGCCTGGAGTCGCTGCCATTCCTTCCCTGGCCAGCCACTGCCCTGGTCTAGCCCAGGCCTGGGGACCTGAAGGACAGAGATCTTGGCCAGCTTGGGAAGGCACGCTAGCCCACACAGAGGGAATGTCTGGGCTGACGTGTCCTTGTGGTCTCATTCCTGTCTCTCCAGCCTCAGCTGCCTGCACAGAGGGCCTGCACCCCAGGATCTGCCCTATAAAGTATATCAGGAGGCTCTTCCAGAACTGCAGGTGATGGAAAGGTCCCATCACCCACACACGGGACGGGTAGAGGTCTGCCCACTATAAGACTGCTTGATCTCAGAAAGATGTGCTTCAGACTGGCCCTCAATGAGGTGTCTGGTGGCTGTGTCCTGCCTCATTTCCCTGTGTTTTTGTAGAGATCCCTCAGGCTCAAACTCGAGCCTTAGAACAGGCAATTTCCACAGAGTGGGCCACAGTTATCTTCCTCATAATGATAGTAAATAACAATAACTAGCATAGTTAGTGTTTCCTGTGAGGCAGGTATTATTCTGAATGCTGTACATTAACTTACCAACTCTTAATAGCACTATGATGAGATACTATTGTTATGATCCCCATTTTGCAGATTAGGAAAACTGAGGCTTAGAGAGGCTAAATAACTTGTCCAAGGTCACCGAGCTAGTAAATGACAGAGTGAGAGTTCAAATCCAGGCAACGTGGCCCCAGAGTCAGTGTTCTAGTCCACTTGTGCCTGGAGTCCAGTAGAATCTTGAGATACAACCTTGGCATCAACCATAAAGCCAGACTGAGTGGCCAGAGGCTGAGATTTCCCTGTGCTGTGAGAAATGAGGCACAGAGGGGGGCAGTGGATGCAGGGCATAGACATGGGTATATGGAGCTAATGGGATAAACACTTGCCACGTGCCGGGCACTGTGCCTAGCGTCTCACCCACAGTACCTGATGGGAGTCCCCAGCAGCCCCGCAAGGTCAGAATTACTGTCTCTATTTAACTGATGAATACGATGGAGTCTCAGAAAGGTTAAGTAACTCGTCCATAGTCACACAGCTTCTAAAAAGCATTGCTGGGTTTCAAACCCAGGTTCATATCATTTCAAAGGTGGGTCTAAGGCCATCATGGGCCAGAGGAAGGTGGAGTGGGGATGGAGGAAGAGGAGAGGGAAGACGAGAACTCAGAATGACATACCTGGGGAAGCCTTGTGGGCCATTCTGCAGCTGGCCTGAGCCAAGTACAGCAGGAAGTCACACTGAGAGCCAGAGGATGCTGAGTCAGACTGGCTCATGGCCGGATGAGGATTCTTAAGAGCAGTAGGGACTCTTCCTGTGGCGGCAGGCTGCAGGGACTGACCTCAACTCCCAGTTAAGTCATCGCTCCAAGCATCCTCTAGGGCAGTGGGGAGGCGAACCGTTACTAACCAGGAGGAAATTGCACCCCGTGGACTTGGTCGGAGAGTGGGGAGGCCAAAGCCCTTGCTCAGCCCAGCTTTCAGCTCCTGGGGGCTCCATCACCGCCACAGCTTCCCCACCCCGGTGTCCGTCATGTTGCCACACCATCTGGGTCACCAACCTCCATGTCCCAGGCTCCCATGTCCCATGGCTCGTCCTGGGAGAGGAAGGGTTACGGCTTCTGCTGCTGAGTGGAGGCTGCTGTTTCCCAGTGTTAAGCAGCTTTAGTGTCTCCTACCCCAGCCCTGATTTAAAATTCATAAATGCTAATCCTTCATAATTTACGGTTTAAAAGCAGCCCCACTCACAGGCCCCGTGGCTACAGCTCTGTCAGAGTAATTATGCCGCCAAGCTGAAATTGGACTACTAACTGAGATATTAAACAGGGGGGGAAATCCTCGCGCTGGCAGCCGACCCAATTATTCCAAATAAGCAAACAGATTAGTGAGTAATTTTCCAGTTAAATTTGGTGATTGGTGCCAGAATTGTATGTTAAATATTCAGAAGTAAATAGATTAAAGATGAAATGTGCCCCCCTCCTTTTTTCTGGGCTTAATTTACTGTGTATATTAAAACTTTTTCATGAGGAGAAAAAACTAAAAATGATAATTAAAAAATCCAAATAAACCCCTCTGGGCCTCCCCAGTGCAGCTTGGCAGAGGCCAGAGCCTGGTACAGGCCCCTCCAGCCTCCTCGACTTCCCAGCCCATCTTGGGCAGGGCTAACCAAGCCCCTCTGAGCCCCAATTCCAGCCCTTCTGAGCGGAAGGGGCACGTGAGATTCTGGGCATTTGGGTGGGCTAGGGACCTCACAGCTGGGTCCACTGGGGTTGTATTTCATTACAAAAAGAAATCTCAAATCTATTAGTCCTACAGTCAGAGCTGAGAAAACCCTGGTAGGGGTCTGGAGGGAGGGGTTGTTCATAGGCTTGTGAGGCCCCAGGGATGCTAGGCTCCTCCAGGCACACAGCAGTCTCTGGTTCTTAGGCCCCTTGCCTATAGCTGCGACACCAGCCACCATGCTCCGGCGCCATGCTTTCCCGGCCTGTGTGTAGCCTCTGGCCTGCTGTCCTGGGGGTGGGGGATGCTGAGAAGGGGCACACACCTGCTGGGGCCGCCCCACTGCCTAGCCTCCTACACTTCTTCCAGGCAGCCTGAATACTCCATTCTCCACCTCCTCCTTGGATTCTCTGCAGCAGTTCAGTCACAGAATTCTTATAGGGAGGGGATTGTGAGTCATCTCCCCAAAAAGCCAGTGAAGAAACGGAGGCCCAGAGAGGGCAGTGGATTGCCCCCAAGGAACCCAGCAAGCAACTCACGGACAGAAATGCATCTGGAACAGGGCTCTTAGGCTGCTTGGCCTGTGCGTACTCTCTCTCTGCTGCCCCCTAGAGGCCCTGGGCTGTTGGCACAGGCTCACCTGGGCAGGTACAGAGCTCTGCACAGGAACAGAGAACAACAGGACAGGAACTCCTGTGCCCGGCCAGGAGTGAGCGGCTGGGTCTGCAGAGGGGCCAGAGGGTGGAGGGGGAGAAGACCAGGGGCCCAGCCTGGGACATTCAGGCAGAGGGAGGGTCTGCACGTGGCGGGAGGTGGGTAAATCCTGTGGCCAGGAAGGGAGGACAGTGCAAGGACCAGCATGTCTTGTCTGGCTCCAGCTGCCCTCTACCCCCGCCCCTCGGCGTCCCAATTCCAGCCCTGGACCAACCTTGGGCACAGCCTCCCCCAGGGCAAGCCCCCTTGCCCCCATTCTCTCAGGGAACCCCTTCCATTAGGTTCCGACTTCCAAAGCACTGAGAGAGGGGAAGGTGAGCGGCCCAGGGACTGACTCACCCTCTCCTAAGGCCCCCTTCCTTCGTCTTGTCTGTCGGAGGAAACTCCGTGGCCCCAGCCATCGGGACGATGCCCTGTTCTCAGAGATGACGGGATCCCCTTGTCTCTCCTTCAGCCTCTGAGAGGTACACCCAGAGCAGGGAGTCGGGGGCGGAGAGTAGTCTAACCACCTCTCCCCAATACAGTCATAAGAAGGCCCACCCAGACAGCCAAGACAGCACCCGGAAAAGCCTAAGACAGGCGGGCAGCGTCGGGCCCATGTCCAGTCGAGGAGGACGCTGAGGAGACACAGAAGGGACACGATCTGTGGGACCTGCCCACTTTAGCCTTCCCTGACCTGCTAGGCTACTAGTGCTCAGACAGGGCAAATCAGAGCGTCAGAGAATCTTGAATAAAACACATGCAAGCCTTCCACCCTCATGTGGAATCCCCTAAAGGCTGTTATTAACAAACCTACCTAATGAAATAGCTACTCCTAGAACAATGATTTGGGCTTCCCTAGTGGCTCAGCTGGGAAAGAATCTGCCCGCAACGCAGGAGACCTGGTTTCGATCCCAGGTTGGGAAGATCCCCTGGAGAAGGGAAAGGCTACCCACTCCAGTATTCTGGCCTGGCAAATTCCATGGACTGTACAGTCCATGGGATTGCAAAGAGTCAGACGCGACTGAGCAACTTTCACTCACTTAAGAATGATGATTTACAATTTTTAAAAAGTAGTTGAACCTTTTCTTCCAACAAAATCTGTAAAAGCAAATAACCTGTAAAAGCAAAGCAGATAAAAGAACTTGAGTTACATATCTTAATTGCCATTCCCGTACCTCCTCTATTGGGCTTCCCCGGTGGCGCTAGTGGTAAAGAACCCACCTGCCAAGGCAGGAGACGTAAGAGATGCAGGTTCAATTCCTGAGTTGGGAAGATCCCTGGAGGAAGGTGTGTCAACCCACTCCAGTAATTCTTGCCTGGAAAAGGTCATGGACAGAGGAGACTGGTGGGCTACAGTCCACAGGTTCACAAGAGTCAGACATGACTGGAGCAACTTAGCAACCATACATGCACCTCCCCAATTACGAAGCATTGAGGGGAAGCCCTAGAACTTCACCAGGGGGCAGCCACTCAGCACCAGGAAGCTGAGCCTCTAGTCTGTGGTTCCTGGGGACTCCTCCTGGAGGACCCCATCTGTGGGTACAGCCGGCTGAATCTAGGATGGTCAGGAAGTAAGTAGGGGTAGAGCTGAGTTCCTCCAGGTCTGCTGAGGACAGAGGCTGTGGCAGGAGGGCTGGGAAACTTTATAATGCACTGCTCTGAGAGCTCTAGTTCAAACTAGAGAGCAAGTGGGTCCTGGCCTGGTGTCCTGACCCTCTTGGTTACCCATTGTGCAGGTAGATGCCCTCCCTGGCTTCTTTCCTTTGGGGACATAGCAACATAGTTCTTCCCTCTTAGAACTTTAGGGAAGATGGGAGAGGGGCCTGAATTATTCTCTTTACATCCTGGGCTCTAACCAGCATCTGGGGGATCCAGGGTGCACAAGACATATTCAGTCCTCATCCAGGAGAAAGAAAAAGAGGAAGGAGGAGGAAGGAAAGAAAGAAGAGGGAGGAAGACTTCCAAATAAAAGAACAACAACAACAAAACCACTGATTAAGCACCTCCTGTGAGTGACCTGCATGGGGCCACGGCAGTGTTACTTCACTGTCAGCCTTCCCATTTCGGGTGCACCCAGGTCTGCCTGATGGCCTCTGTTGACTGAGGGAAGAAGTCTCACCTTCTTCCACCAGTGCCGAGCTGGACTGAGTCCCAGGCTCTCCCCAGCCCTGGTAGCACACTGAGCTCGTTTCACAGTCTTTTTCCTCATCATGTTGGAGTTGCCATAGAACCAGGCCCTCCTTACCGCCTCCTTCTGTCTTCTCCATGGTTTTCTCTGGAGATCCTGTGAGTATAACTTTGCATGAAAAGCTAAGGATTCTCTCTTAACTAACTCCTGGTATTAATAATTTGTTGTTTCATTTTATTTAGTTTTAGACTTAAGACTTTCCAAAGGGGCTAAATTGTGTTTTCTATAAATATTAAAATAAACAACCAAAGGAATCAGAACACAGTTTTTGAACAGAGCTAGATCAGCTGTCAGAATTCTGGGGCTGTAGTGGGATTATGTGCACAGAAGCCCCAAGCCATTATTGTAAGGAACTGAGGCCCCTGGGGTCTGGCAGGAGAGCCTGCATGGTCACAGAGTGGAGTCCCCTGCTGGACCTCTGGGGGACACTTCCCCTACTAAATGGGTGAAGTAAGAGTCTCTCAGTCGTGTCCAACTCTTGTAACCCTGTGGACTATACGGTCCATGGAATTCTCCAGGCCAGAGTACTATAGCGTGTAGCCTTTCCCTTCTCCAGAGGATCTTCCCAACCCAGGGATTGAATCCAGGTCTTCCACGTTGCAGGCGGATTCTCTACCAGCTAAGCCACAAGGAAAGCCCAAGAATACTGGAATGGGTAGCCTATTTCTTCTCCAGCAGATCTTCCCAACACAGGAATCGAACCAGGGTCTCCTACATTGCAGGCAGATTTTTTTTACCAACTGAGCTATTGGTAGTTTTGGTTGTCAGAGAATCCGCACTCCCAGTCCCTTTGCTGAAACACACACACGTGTGCACATACATGGAAACACCTACAGAGACTCACACAAGAGCAAACACACACATGCACATATAAGCAAACACACAGACACACACATATAAGTATTAGTAATCATGTCTGACTCTTTGCAACCCTATGGACTATAACCCACCAGGCTCCTCTGTCCATAGGATTCTCCAGGCAAGAATACTAGAGTGGGTTGCCATGCTCTTCTCCAGGGGATCTTCCTGACCCAGGGATCGAACCTGTGTCTCCTGTGGCTCTTGTATTGTGGGTAGATTCTTTATCGGGTAGATTCTTTATCACTGAGCAACTGGGGAAGCTAGGCAACCCTCTAGGCCTTTCCAAACCTTTGGCCTATGGAAATCAGGGTTCCAGGCTGTGGTGAGTTAGTAAACCGGCTCTCCAAGGTAAAACTCGGCCCTGATTGGTAGTGTTTGTGTTTCCTTGGTGTAAATACTTCTACCTTTGAATCTTTTAAGTTACCAACTGTTTAACTCGCAGAATTCCTGCATATTTAACAGTTGGTGTTACTGACTCCCAGGACACTGTGTATTCCATTCCAGGCCAGGCTGCTGTAGGAGTGACTGGCTGAGGGGGTCTGGACAAGACAGAGACAGGAAGGGCACTGGCCTGGAGCAGGCTTAATTTCTGGAGGGGGGTTGTTGAGCTCCGAGTGAGTGCAGAAGGATTATTCAAGCCCTGAGAGGACCCAGTTAGCCCCTGAGGGAAGGAGTCCAGGCAGGAGGATGGTGGTCCTGGATTGATCAGTGACATTCCCACAGCTCCCCTGGGAGGCAGTGGGTCCCCTGTCCCTGGAAGCATGGAAGCAGGGCCAGAGGCCCAGTAGGCTGAGACATGAGGAGGGGTTCACACCTCCTCCTTTACTCCCTCCGCAGGACCCACTTCAGGCCTTTTGCCCTGAGTCACACCACAGAGTAATGCAGGCTTGGGTTGCAATGGGTCACACCTGGAATGGAGAGAGGTAACCAGGGCTTGAGGGCCCCGCCAGGGGCAGGGAGCAGGCCCAGAGCTCATCCACGGGAGTAGGTAGAAACTGGACTGTGCTCCAAGCCCCCAGCACATGCTTCACCTAGTAGGCGTCACCCCCAAAACACAAATTCTTATGTAAAATTAGAAGAATTCCAAGACGGCAACTGCAGAGCATTAAACTTCAAGCACTTCTGAGCCTGGCCACCACACTCAGGCCACTACTGCTTGTTCAACAGCCAGGTCCCATGGATCTGCACCCAAATGCCTCTTCATCAGGCCCCTGCGTGGTCCTTTTCCTCCTGAGTGTCTGGAAGAGCCCCCTTCAGCCCCAGGAGGGAGTCCTTGCTCACTGCTCTCTGTGACCAGAGCCTGCTTCCTCCTCCACCCCATCTCCTGCCCATGCGCCTGTGCCCAGGTTATGCCAGTCTACTTACACTTTGCAGGCTTTTTTCTCTTCCAGCCTTTGGCTGTGCCTGTGCTCAGTGCATTTCCCAGTGCCACCTGCAAGCTCTAAGACAACTCTTTCGAATTCATCTAGCTCATCACCTGCCTCCTGAAGCTTCCTTGATCTCCAGGAAGTGGTAAAGAGGCTTCTTTTCTTTTCTCTCCTTGTGCCTTGTTCTGTGATTACCTACTGTGACACTTACTACATTTGTTCACTTATTTGCTTAATATATATTTATTGACCATGTTTTATGTTCAGTTACAGCCTGGCTAACATTCTCCCTTGAGAGTTAACCAACCCCTAGAGATCACTGTCTCATCATCTTTATATCATCAGGGTCTGGAGGCAACTAATAAATATTTGTTGAATTAAAGAAGGAGGGAAGAAAAGAAGGAAGGAAGGTCTACCTGAGGCCACTTCTGGCCCCATTATTTACCGGTATTGGAAGCCAAATTTTTTAACCTGCCTCTGGTGATACAGCCTTGAAGGCATGAAGCAGTGGCCTGTTAGAATGGGGTGGGCACTGGGGAGGCAGAAGAGGAAGAATAGGTGGGCAGAGGCTAGTTAACTCAAGGGAAAGCACTGAAGGACTTGGAATGCCCTGGTGAGGATTTTGCACTTTACTCTCTGGGTGATGGGGAGCCGTTAAAGGTTTCAGACAGCCTGGTGACTTGATTCCATCTGCGTAAGGTCACTGTGACTACTGTCATAGGATGGATGGGGGACAGTGACATTCACTCTGATGCTGACACAGGTGAGGGACTAGTTTGGACTCAGTGAGGTTAAATGCCAGGGAGTAAGAACAGCAGGGTGGGAACATTCCAGACTCAGGGGGTCAGTTCTTTACCAACTGCCCCCTGCCATATTTCCACCAATTGGAAATGCATCCTCCTGAAGCTGACAAGGACCAGAGCTCTTCTCTCTCCCTATGGCTTCCAAAGTTCTTCAACCTTGAGAAGTTATCAGGAAATGGGATGGGACATTGGCCATAGCTTTGAGGGATTTGCATCTAGTTTCTGATTATAATCCTCAATCTGTTCAGTGCTTTTAGAAAACATAAGCACAGATGCACTATACAAAATATGCAAGTGTTAAATGCTTTACCTCCTTTATCTCTTTATCTGATGGAATCCTCAAATAAAGCCCTAAGGAGACAACTATTATCCCCATTCTACAGATGGGACTACTGAGGCTGAAGAAAGCTAAAAATTTTGTCTGAGTTTACATACTTCGCGAATGAAGGAACCAGGATGCCAGTCTAAGGCCTAGCTGACTCCAAACACCCCACTCTTTTTTTTTTAAATTTATTTTTAACTGGAGGATAGTTACTTTACAATGTTGTGTTGGTTTCTACCCTACAACAAGGTGAATCAGCCATAAGTATACATATATCCCCTCCCTTTAGAACCTCCTTCCCCTGCCCACATCCTACTCTTAACAGCTGCATTGTATCACCTCCTCAAATGGTAACCCGTGCTTGTAGGTATGAGCCTTGGGGCTGCACTGACCTTGTATTCAGGGTCACTCACTGGAGTTTCTGCCTCTGTTTACTGCTTTTGTGCTCCAGAGTGGAGTTCAGTCTTCCTTCACACGGCTCTGGATCTGTGTAGGGACGGGCTCCAGTGCTGGGGGGCTGCTGGGGGCTTACCTGAGTGCCTGGAAGCCACAGAGATTGGTGTGGGCAGGGACCTAGAGCTAGGGCAGCAGCCTGACTTCTGGTCACACATTTCAGAGCGGAGAGCTGTGTCTTCCCAGGCCTCTTCTGTCCATTGTCACCTGTCCTTCCACTTTCTGAGCTGGACCCCGGGACAGAGGGTAAGGCATTTCATGGGATTTGCAAAGGCTGGACTGGGGAACTGGCCTCTGTGGAGCAGAGAATCAAGGTGGGCAGGGGGCACCACAGACCCCTCCAGGGTGGTGGACACCTGTAAGGTTGCACCTGATGAGCTCCCCTGAGCAACCAAGCACAGGAAAATCAATACCATTTTCCACTTTAAGTGCTGGGCGACTACTTCTCATTACATCTCACACTTCTTCCTCTGTGCTTCTGGGGAGCGAGACGGTTCTCTGGCCACGGTCCCAGCCCTAATCTCTGTGCAGGCTGACAAGCCTGGTGAACACATGGCTCTGGGACCCCTGGTTTGTTTCACACTGCCTGGAAGCCGGGGCCTAACACCTTGCCTTTAGCTACATCCATCCCTGCCTCCCCTTCTCTCTCTCTCTCTCTCACACACACACACACATAAACACACACATACACACACGAACATGCACACCATCGACCCTGACTCAAAGGTCCACATTTTCTAGACAGTAGAATATGTATGACCGTATAAGCACCCACTTTATCATTTTAACCTTTTTGGATGAAAAATTTTTCCAAATCTCCTGACATTAAGAAAAGACTATATCTTTATCTCTTTTTATTAAAATAATAAATATTCATTATACAAAGTTTGGCAACTATAGGCCATTTTGAGGAGAAATTATTTCATTCAGGAGTCATTAATGAAGAAGAAAATGCATACAGGTATGCATGCATATGGAGTCTGTAAGGATTTGCATGTGGGCACCAAGAGAGGGGTGTGTTTATCTCAGCTCAAACATCATCTCCTCAGGGGAAGAAGGAGACTCCATGACCCAGAGTGCCCAGAACAGCGCCTGGTCCACAGTCGGGGCTCGATACACAAAGATTTGTAAAATGAATCAATGAACACACTTCAGCATAAGGATAGAGCTCCTGCCAGCCTCCATCCAGGCCCTTTCTCAGCTCCAGCTCAGCTGAGAATCAGGAAGGAAACAAAGAGCTCTGAATAAAACACACATCCTGATTCTTCCTTTGAGGAGAGTCCCCATGCTCACGACAAAGTCTATTTCATCTTCTTTACAAATAATGTATAAAGTTTGGTTTTCTAGTCTTCATGCTCCAAAGCTAACTTCCTGGTCTCCAAGCTCGCCAAAGATTAGGAGCAGCATGAAAAGTGAAGATGCTAGAGACAGACACCCTGGTGGTTATAACCCTGTACACACCCACACTGTATACACAAGGCTCAGAAACGCGGCTGTGGGACATTCTGTGAAAGGACTTACCCTCCTGCAGCCCCCATAGCCTTGTACATGCTAAGTCACTTCAGTCAAATCTGTGCAACCCTATGGACTGTAGCCCACCAGGCTCCTCTGCCATGGGATTCTCCAGGCAAGAATACTAGAATGAGTTGCCACAGCCTCCTCCAGGGGATCTTCCTGATCCACGGATCAAAGCTGCGACTCTTAGGTCTTCTGCATTGGCAGGTAGGTTCTTCACCGCTAGCGCCACCTAGGAAGCCTCCCTAGCCTCAGAGTGAATCAATTTATTCCACTTCCAAACATTAATGGTGACCTTGGCCATTTCAAGAAGAGATGTCCGGAAGCTGTCTTAGAGAAGGCATCAGAGGCATATGACATTCAAGTTTTATTCTTTTCTTCCAAGCGACTTCACCCTAGCCTTTCTCCTGCCTCTGGCTAGTGGGCCCACCCTTAACTATGTTGGGGACAGAGAGGAGCCGCCCCGTGTTGTCTCCAGTGATAGGATGATCTGGAAGGCACAGCTGTGGCTCCCTGCCCTTCCCATCCCCTGCGCGCTGTCCCGATGTTATTTTTAGCTTTTTCCCCCTCCAACCACGCTCCTCAGTGGGGTGTGTTCTGGTGCACCAGGAGCAGATCAGCCTTTCCAACAATGATTAATAGAGCCTAGCAGTTTAAGAATGCTTATTTGCACACAGTTATGAAGTGTCACAATATGTCTCCAATGCAAGCGACTTCCATTACAAGCGGAACGGCAGAGCGGGAAGCTCGAGCAATATTTCCTTAAAAGTTCATCGTAGGCAATGGGGTAGTGTGCGAAGCCAAACAAATCCAGGCAATAATGGAAATGTAGCATGAAATTACTTCTGTAAACAACAACCATTCATTATTTGAACATTTTTCATAAGCGAGCAGGCACGGAGAGGGGCAGGGGCTGTGGGCGGGAGGGGAGGGGGCCCGCGGCGGGCAGGGTCCGTCCACCCACCGGAGTTTCCGGGCGGAGCTTTCTCAGGGCTCCCGGTGCCCATCTGTCTTCGGCAAAATGCCGAGGCGAGGCTCCATCCAGCCCAGAGCCCGCCGCCGCCGTCAGGTTCCCTTTCTTCATTAAGCGGGATTGGCGCAGGCAGAGGGAATGTATGTTTAAGGAGGAAAGAGAGGCCCACTACTTAATGTTGATTTGGCGGAGTGTATAACCCCGGAGAGAAATGTAAATAGCAGCCTGCAATAACATGACAGCCCACTAATCATATTTACAAACGATATTAAATCTGTCCGCACGCAGGCCTGCCTGCGGATTGGCCGGGCCGTAATTGTCATTGTAACCAGCGCCGGCTTATGGGAGGATTTAACTGCAGTGATATAAGGTGAGTCGCGGGCTTATTATGACTTTATTATTACCCGGTTTATGTTTATTAAAACAATTTGTCATGCAGAGCAGGAATGGAGGAATGGGAGCATTAAATCGTGCCATACTCAACCTGGAGAGATGACTCCGGGGATGAATGGCAGCAGGTCCTGAGCATCAACTCGGTCGCCTCTGGAGCCACCCCGTTGGTACCGGCTGCCCAGAACCCTGGTCAGGCTGAGAATGACCAGTCCACCAAAACCTCAGAACTGGGCAATGCACAGCCTGAGTCATTTCTGTGGCTCTAACTGCCTTTCAAATAGGAGTCAACTCAGGGCAGCCATGGGAAGAACCAAGACTCGAGTTATTGCTGGGTGTCTGCAGGAAGGACCAAGAAAGCCAGGCTTGAGGTTCTCCTTCCCGATAGGATCAGAGCCAAGCCTGCAAAGGCTGTACCCAGGCAGCCTGCAGAGGCTCAGCACAAAGGTCTTGTAAGAAGTTTAATAAAATCTGCTTTATTTTCTCTGGGGGTCCTTATTGGTTATTTTTGAATTCATTTCATCCCCCATCTTCATTCTTTGGCAAAGGCAGAGAATGGGAGGTGGAGGACGAAGAGGAATAGGTCTAAGCGACTGGTAAATAATGTTTCCTTCCCCCAGTCGAATTAGCCAAGGGCAAGTGGCTTGAGGAGGCAGGAGGACTAAGGTAACAGCCCCTGAGATAACAGGGGCTGAAGCCTCATGTGCAAACATGAAAGTTACAGGCACCAGTTCATGCTGCCAGCCCCAGGAAAGGCCCCGCATGCTGGGGACACAGAGCTGAGTCTTTGTCATAAAGGTCTCAAAAATTCAACCCTAGGTCAGAGTGCTCTGGAGAGGAATGACCAGTCCTCACAGACCAGGTGGGTCCTTCAGGGTCTCCACTAGCCCCTACGGTGCCTCTGCATATCTTACCCCGGTCAGGGGTGAGCCAAGCAGGGCCCACAGGTTGGATTCTAATCCTCATTTGTTCCCTTTACCCTTGTGCAGTGAACAACCTATACAACTGTATGTGACACCCCTAACCCCTGCTTGAAGTGTCAGGATGCTACTATTTAAGCAACTCACTGCCTGTACAATGTCTCCAAAGCCATTAATGTTCTGGGCAGTGAAGCAAGGTGAGTCTCCAAATAAGACCTCATGGCAGGTGAGGGTAGGCAGAACAGACAAATGGTTTGTTTTCCCTTCTGGGCCCTGGGCATTGCTGCCTATGAGATATGATGCCAGGTGCTCCCAGCAAAGGATGCCCTGGGACATGGTACCACCTCTCAGGCTCCATTCCCAGGGTCGTGGGACACCTGGCTTCTGGATGTGTGCAGTACCAGGTGGTGGCCTCAGGTGCAGAGTGTCTCTGGAAGAGTCACGCTAGCCCTCTGCTCCCCACACCCCATCCCTGCCAGGCCAGGAGGACCCCCTTGGGGATCCTGAGTCTGGGCATTTGGGCAGTGGAAGTGAGCTCCGGGCTCAGGTGTCAGCCTTCATTCTGGGCACACTCATAGCAGGTGGGTTTCTGGCCTCTGCCTACATACCTCCTGTGGTGGGGAACTCACTCCCTTCTGTAGCAGCCTCTCTGGCTATGGAAATCTTTCCTGGGACACCCTTCCCAGGAAGACTTAGAAAATGAGGCTTGTTTCCTACAGCCCCTGTAGCTGCTCCTCTGCTGGCCTTGTGACTCCCCTGCAGAGGGACTTCGGGGCCCCTCCCTGTTGGAGTCCCACCTCCTGATGCTCTAGGGTCCCCTGGAGTCCCTACTGAAGTGTGGGTCCCACAGTCACTGGCCTCAACCTGCCCTCTCCTGTGGTACAGTCCAGACAGAGGCAGACCTGGGCCTTCTTCACAGGTCCTGGCTCTGGGGCAGCCTGGGGGATGCTTGCTAATTGTGGGCCCAGCCCCCCAAGCCTGGGGAGGCCTGTGGGCCTTGGGTTCCCTTTGTCTCACTTAAGAAAGGAGTCACCAAGCGGTGACTCAGAGGAGGAACAATAAGCCTTTATTGCTGCTGCCCTTCTCCATAAACACTCAACCTGCTGGCCGGCAGGAGAGGCCGTGCTGGCAAATTAAAAGTCTCTAAACTTTCTTTATGTCTCCTTGGACACTCCAGCGGCTTTAACACTGAACTGGCCGGCCTTGCTCAAAGACAAACAGGCAGACTGAAGTCAGTGAGGATCTGCCTGGGCGGTCCCTTCCTGGCCAGTGAATGATGGAGAGCTGGCTGGGGTGGGATGAGTCTGGGAAGCCCTGGGGCCCTAGAAGATCTTTTGGGGAATCCCAGCCTCCTGACAGTCTCCATCCTGTGGATACCAGATACTCAGTCCTCACCAGCCCCCTCTGAAGTCCACATGCAAGGAAAGTGCAGCCTGGGCCTGGCAGAACTAGATGAGCTGGCTGCCAGCAGAGGCAAAGGAAGCCTCTCTCAGGCCTACAGGGTGTGTTTCCTGCCCTCACCCTTCTTGCTGAGTCCTGAGGCTAGTGGACCCCTAGAAGGGATTGGTGGGCCTGGTTTGGTCCTACTACAAGTGAGGGCCCCCACCTGCCTGCATGCTCAGTTGCTTCAGTTGTGTGACTCTTTTGTGACCCCATGGACTGCGGCCTGCCAAATGTCCATGGGATTTCCTAGGCAAGAATACTGGAATGGGTTGCCATTTTCTCCTCCAGGAGATCTTCCTGACCCAGGGATCAAACCCAAGTCTCCTGCATTGCAGGAGGACTCTGCCCACTGAACCACCTGGAAAACCCCGAAAGGCCCCCACCAAAAATTTTGCCTTAGAACCTCTGGACTCTCCCTGCAGGTTGAGCAGCAGCAGGGCTGGATAGAGAGAGATTGGACAGTCCCTGATAATACCTGATGTCATAACTCTTTTCACTCCTCAAAGTGCCAGGGTTTCCACCTATAAGCCAGTCAGGTGCTGTGTTGCCATTTTTCTAGTAACATCTGAGTCACAGCTATCAGGGGAAAGCCCTTCTCGGCCAATGAATCCTCTTGCTCATAAAAATATGCACAATGTGCAGAATAGAGAAGACCTTTGTGGGAGTGTACTGACTGGAAAGGGGCACAAAAGAGCCTCTGGGATGCTGGGAATCTAGCCCTTGAATTGGGTGATGGTTGCCTGGCTGCACACATATGTGAAAAACCATCGAGCTGCCGTTGCTCACTTTGCTCTACATAAATTTAAAATTCTAGTGATAACAAACAAATAAGCACAGGTCTTGCCCTTAAGGAGCTCGTTGGAATCTCAACTCTACCACCTGCCAGCTGGGTGATGAGGTACATCAGCCAAGGTCTGAGGTTCAGTCTATAAACAGAAAGAAAGAGTTAGTCGCTCAGTCATATCCTACTCTTTGCCACCCCATGGACTGGAGCCCACCAGGCTCCTCTATCCATGAGATTTTCCAGGCAAGAATACTGGAGTGGGTTGCCATTTCCTTCTCCAGGGGATCTTCCCTACCCAGGGATTGAACTCTGGTCTCCCATATTGCAGGCAGGCTCTTTACCATCTGAGGGTAAGCAGGGAAAGCATCAAATACCCCTTTCCACTGGCCTGCGAGCTCCATGAGAGTAGGCACCACAGAGGAACTTTTCAGCAGAGAATGGGGACTCCCTTCTGTGTCCTTTCTTGCCCTACTAAGGGTCTGGCTTAAGAATTGCCGATATAAGAAGACCCTCCCCCAGGTGTGGGAAGGGCTGTGGGTCTGAAGGGAACCCACAGCTCCCCAGGAAACATCTTATCTTTGCCGACATCCCAGTTATAATGTGGCTGTTGATGTGTCTCCATGAACCTCCAGCTACTCTTCCATAAGGAGCTTGGGGTGTCCTCTCTCTCCCTTGGAAGAAGAGGGCCAGAACTGGGTGCTAAGGTTGACATATGCCTGGACACTGGAAATTAAAAGTGGGAGCCCCTAGAGGTATTGGGACAGCTGAATTTGGCTTGGAGACCAGTCAGAGTGGGCTTTGCTGTCCTGGGCAGGAAGGGGAGGGGGCATTAAAAATCTGTGCTTAGACCAAAGTCTCAACAATAACTGGTTAAGGGACTAGTTCTCTGGGAGAGAAGAGGATCTGGGGTCTAGGTTAGGGATGGTGGGGAAGTGTGCTGGTCTCTGGCACTGAACACACCCAGACCCTGCCACTGGTTAACCCTGCCTTTCTCAGGGAAGGGGTAGGGAGCCCATTGGGCTGGATGTTCCAAGCTGCTTTGGGGGGAAGGGCCCCTTCTCTCCATCACTCTATCTGATCGTCTGCTAGGCTAGTTCATGGCAATTTCTTGCTCTGTTTCTTTAATCCCTGATTCTCTTCAAGCGCAGAGGGAAGAAAAAAAGCAAAAGCCTGTTGGTGGGACGAGTAGGGGAGGGGTGAAAAGAACTGAAGGAATGGGCTCCAGCCCTAGGCATCCAGACTCGATACAGGGTGGGGATAGCAAGGGCCTTTGAGGGTCCTGGACCAGAGCTGTGAGACTCAGGACTGGGGCTGCCTCCTGTTTCTTGACCTCTCCAGGATGGGCACGGTCAGTGTAAGTGGGTGTAGGCTGAGACTGCTGAGCTGCAGTCATTTTTATAGGCCAAGAACAGAGGCCTGGGGCAAGCAGCAGAAAAAAAGCCAAAAGCCAGACCCCAGGGCTCAGGAGGCTGTCAGTTCACTGCAGCTCTACAAACTCCCAGGACTGAGCTGACACCTGAGCAAGACGCGAGCCAGGGCTCAGACACAGTCTAGGCTAGGTCAGGGGTCCACAGGCCCCAGAATGGTGGCTTTCCTGCCGGTTGCTGGAGCTGGTGGCAAGGAGGGCCTTGTGAGCTCAGGCCAACCCAAAGCTTTGTGCTCCCCTCCAGTGGCTGCCCTGGCTCAGCCTGGCCTCTGAGACCTGCCTGCTTCCAGGGAGGGGTGGGAGAGGCCATGGTGCAAGAATAAGCTCTGGACAATGGAGCCCATGTGGAGTCTACAACTTCTTAGAGGAGAAACCTATTGAGACACTCAAATCATGGCAGTAATTAGGCCACTTATTTGCAAAAGTCCAAATTAAATGGAAAATTTGGTGCTAATGAAAATGTTCCATTTTCCCCTTTTATTAAATCTAGTTCTGTGCCTTCCAAGAGTTTGGGAATAGCCAGCCCCTGATGGCTTTCTCACAGCCAGTTCATATCCTCTGATTGTAGAGTTGCTGAGACAGAACACACGCTCAGGGCCTCCAGTTACTGGCTCAGTTGAAAAATGTCCTTCATAAGGTAGCAGCATTAACCCACCCCAGCCACCCACTCCTCCAGCCCTCTCCTGCCACATTGCTACCAGCCTTCTGCCGGTCACCATCCAAAGCGTGGGCCCCTAGGAACCCAGGCCCAAGAGGGAGGGGCCATGTGCTTACTGTGGAGCTGGGCTTCTGGTCTACCCCTTCTGGAGCCCAGGAAAATCTGAGCTCAGCCTTTGTCCTTCCCAGGCCACTACCACTTCAGGCTGCCTGCCTCCTGACAGTAGTTCTGGAATGAGCTGATGCACCCACGATTCTGATTGGACCTGCACTTGGATCCCCCACTTTACTAACGAGGGGCCTCAGGCAACTTACTTTACCTCTCTGGACTCCAGTTTCCTTCTCTGTAAGTTGGAGGACAATGCTAGTGTCTGCCTCATAGAGTGTTGTGAGTGAGGGTGAGTGGAGGGAGGGCATCATAGAACTCTGTCCACGGTGGGGTAGAGCACCTGTCTGTGGTCAGATCCCTCCTTGAAGCACCCTCTCTGGCTGGGGTTAGGACATGTCACTCCAGCCTCTCTAAGATTTCCTCTGAAAGGTTTGGCAGAGGTGGGAAGACTGGAGCTATAGGAGGAGAAGGTCTTGGGACATTCCACACACCAGGCAAAGTAGCAGGGGAGGAGCAGCCAACCCTGATCCCACCAGCAGGATACGTGGCGTGGGAACCTGGCTGTCATCTCCCAGAGGCGCACGACCTCCTCAGTGGGCTCTCAAGGACTTGGCAAGGCGGCCCCAAGGAGACCTACATCTTGAAGCACAAACCACAGTTAGCATCTACATTTCAATGCAACTTCCGATTAGTCCGCTGCCCGTCAAGATGTGTCAGGAGCCTGGTGTGTCTGCAGCACTAGGCTTGGAGAAGCTGGGGAGGGGAGCAGAGCCACAGGCACCGTCTGAAATAATGGATCCATCGCACTCATGCGCTCCATCTCGGTGAGGAGCACCCATACTCATGAGAAACGTGGAGGTCACCTTGACTCCTCTCTCTTCATCTCCCCATCCTTTCTTGCCTCACCCTACAGTCTCTGCTTCTCTGTCAGTTTACTACCCGATCATTCTCTGCCCTCTGCCCCACAAGGCTTCCTTTCCTCTGCTCATTTCAGGCCACTCACTGAGATTATCATAAAAGCCCTCACTCTCAGTCCCTCCCTCCCACAGGTCCCAGGGAGATCATTCTGAGTGAACCTTTGAACTCCGCACCCTCTGCTTCAACTCCTTCAATCACTAGAAAGTTCCCCGTTGAATCCAGGATACATTTAAACTTGCTGGTTCACATATGCTGCATCTCTCTCACCTCCTCCAGGCATCCCTCTTCATCACGTCCTCCAGTTGTACCAAATAGCTTGTCATGTCTCAGATGCAAAGGAGTCTCCCATACTTTGGGTGGATTCTGGTTGTTTTTGCTTTCTTGAGATGTCTTCTCACGTCTGAGACCTGAACCATTTCTACATGGTTTGAAAGAAGATGGGTAAGTGATCTTGGTCTTTGATCCAGGATGCTAACACCACTCATTCCTTCTAGGCACAGCAATTAATGCAGGAATGTTAGGATGCTCCCTGAGAATCACAGCTGAAACTTAAGAAAGAAAATACTTCCTGTTGATAATGTTACGCTGAAATAAAGTGAGTCTGGAGGTGGGGGGGGGAAACCTGATTCATCACATAGAAAAAGCCTATTTGATGATGTAGAGAGAAACAGAACCTCAAAATCAATTAAACTCCTGGATCCAGCCATGCCTGAACCCACTACACATGACTTTTCAATGATGTAAATTAAAAACAAAATTTGTTTTTGCCTACTTTGAATCTTGACTAAGACAAAGCTGAATGGCTTCACACTATGTATTCAAAACTGTCTAATTCTCGACCTCCCTTGTCTTATTGGAAAATCAGGCAACTAATTTTGAGACATATCTCAGATGTCAACTGCTCTGAGAAGTCTCTCTTTTTCCCATTCTGATTATGATAATACCCCTTCTCTGTGCTTCCATATCTTACTTCATACTATGTCATAATTACCCATTCCCACAATCAGATGTGACCGTGTTGACGGCAGGATCCATGTCTAATTTATCTCTATAATCCCTTTGTCCAGCACACGATTAGACACCAAGCAGGGTATATAGTGCGATTCAGTTAGTATTGTTGCTGTTGTTCAGTCACTCAGTCATGTCCGGCTCTTTGTGACCTCATGGACTGCAGCACGCGAGGCTTCCCTGTCCTTCTCTATCTCCCGGAGTTGGTTCAAACTCATATGCATTGAGTCTATAATACCATCCAACCATCTCCTCCTCTGTCACCACCTTCTCCTCCTGCCCTCAATCTTTCCCAGCATCAAGGTCTTTTCCAGTGAGTCAGCTCTTCACATCAGGTGGCCAAAGTATTGTAGCTTCAGCTTCAGCATCAGTCCTTCCAATGATTATTCAGGACTGATTTCCTTTAGGATGGACTAGTTTGATCTCCTTGCTGTCCAGGGTACTCTCAAGAGTTTTCTCCAGCACCACAGTTTAAAAGGATCAATTCTTCAAACTGTGGCTCAAAGCCATGAAATTAAAAGATGATTGCTCCTTGGAAGAAAAGCTATGACAAACCTAGACAGTGTATTAAAAAGCAGAGACATCACTTTGCCAACAAAGGTCCGTATAGTCAAAGCTCTGGTTTTTCCAGTAGTCATATATGGAGGTGAGAGTTGGACCATAAAAAGGCTGAGCGCCAAAGAATTGATGCTTTTGAAGAACTGATGCTTTCAATTAGTATAAAGATAAAAAACAGATAACTAATCAATATTATTTAAGGATGTATACATAAACAGTAAAACAGTAAGAAAAAAAACAAGAAAAGTATTTTCCTAGAAGTCAGAGTGTTGGTTATCCCTGGGAAAAAGGAAGAGAATGCAGCTGGTAAAGAAAGAGTCTGGAAATATAATATTTTTAAATCTGAGTGATGTTACACAGATGTTCATTTTATTATATTTCTTTAAATTCTATATATATTATGTATACTCTTTTATACATATAGTTTCACTACAAAGAAGAAAATGAATGAGATTTTTTTAGACCTTTTTTATTGTTTTCTAACTTTATGGCACTGGAGTCATAGAATGTGTCATTAATTATGTCAAATATTTAGTGTCTGTTAAAACGTCCTTTGTGGCCTATTATATAATCAATTTTGTTAATGTTTCAGGTATACTTGAAAATAAAGTGTAGTCTATTGGAGTCAGGGTTTTTATAGTAAACAACTATTAATTGTATAATTAAGTCATAGGTATTCAACTGCCTATGTTTTTACTAATTTTTTTTCTGTTCCATCAGTTTCTTAAAAAACAATGTTAAAATAATTGTAAGTTTGTCAGTTTCTCTGACAGTTCTGTCAAATTTTGCTATGTAATTTTGCTTAATGTATTGTCAATTTTTCCTCATAATTCTTTCATTTTAAGGTTATATTATTAATAGCAATCAGGTTCAGCATCAATATAGATCTCTATTGAATGTTTCCTCTTGCCAGTAAATACTCACCTTCTTTAAATCTGAAATATTTGTAATCATAAAATCCCTTGCACTTGCTGTTAATATTACTATGTCTCCTTTCTTTTGGTTACGTATTTACAGTATATTCTTCTGTCCTTTTACCAACAAGTATTCTGCAAAAGTATGTCTTAGTTTTTATGTCTCTTAGAAACAAGCTATGAGTAGATTTTAACTTCTTATCTGAGAGTATCTCAAATGTTGTTGTTCAGTCACTAAGTCATGGTTGACTCTTTGCGACCACGTGGACTGCAGGATGCCAGGCCTCCCTGTCCCTCACTATCTCTTGGAGTTTGCCCAAGTTAATGTCCATCTCAGAATAAGTGGGTTTAATTCACTTAAATTTATTGTGACAACTGGTAAAGTTGAACTATTTTATGCCATCTTTAATGTTTTTGGCCATGTACTTTTTTTTTCTTTTTCTGTATTCATTAAGGATTTATTGAGTCTTTTGTTGTCGTTGTTTTTTGACTGCTTCGAGTCTTAGTTTCGGCGTGCAGGATATTTGTTGCAGTATGTGGGATCTTTAGTTGCTATGCACAGGTTCTCTAGTTGTGACTCCAGAAGTTGCCACATACAGATTTCATTGCTCTGCGGCATGTGGGATCTTAGTTCCCCAACCAGGGATCAAACTCATGACCTCTGTATTATAAGATGGATTCTTAACCACTGGACCACCAGGGAAGTCCCTATGGAGTTCTTTTTTTACCTGTTTTCTTCTCCCTGCTGGTTTGGATGTTATAAATTTTTTAAAAGTCCAAACTTAGTTTCTTTATTTGCCTCCAACAATACAAAAATTTTTAATGTTTTAACTTCAATCCCCACTCCTATCTTCTTGCTATTGTTATAAAATATTTTAGTTCTACTTTGTTTTTAACACCTTCTAAAGATTAGTCTTCATTTTGCTTATTTTGTTGTAGTTGTTCAGTCAGTCAGTCAGTCGTGTCTGACTGTTTGAGACCTCATGGACTGAAGCATGCCAGGCTTTCCTGTCCTTCACCATCTCCCAGAGACTGCTTAAACTCATGTCCATTGAATCGCTGATTCCATCCAACCATCTCATCCTCTGTCATTCCCTTCTCTTCCTGCCTTCAATCTTTCCCAGCATCAGGGTCTTTTCCAATGAGTCAGTTCTTTGCATCAGGTGGCCAAAGTATTGGAGCTTCAGCTTCAGCATCAGTCCTTCCAATGAATATTCAGGGTTGATTTCCTTTAGGGTGACTGGATTGATCTCCTTGCTGTCCAAGGGACTCTCAAGAGTCTTCTCCAACATCACAGTTTGAAAGCATCAAATATATATATATTCAAAAACATATATACATATTTATTCAAACACACACACACACATATATGGCTTTCCCCATGGTTCAGCATTAAAGAATCTACCTACAATGCAGGCTATGTGGAGATTCAGGTTAGGAAGATCTTCTGGAGGAGGAAATGGCAGCCCACTTCAGTATTCTTGCCTGGAAAATCTCCATGGGTAGAGGAGCCTGGTGGGCTACAGTCCATGAGGTTGCAAAAGAGTCAGACATGACTGAGCGACTAAACAACAACAAATACATACACACCCACATATATACAAATACATGCACACATACATATGTGTGTGCATCTAATATATATATGACTTGTATTCCATTTCTGGTTCATGGAGATACTAATCTTATTTTTGAAACTGCCTATGAACTTTTGGTTTTCACTTCATGTAATCTACTGTCATTGCTCATTGTATTAACCAGGTCAGACCATCAAAGTGTGAACCAGCTATGTCATTCTGAAACGGACACTCCCACTCTTCTCAGAAATTCTGGATAAGGAGAGTGATGGGTTCAAGTTGTATTAGTGGATCCAACGCAGTGACTTATGTTACATGCCCACCTTGTGGTGGAGGTAGTGCTGGATACTTGGCCTGAAAGCCACATTGGACAGAAGGAGGTTTTTCCCGAGGCAAGAAGGAACAGTTCCCCAAAGAAGGGAGACAGGATAATACACTGAGCAGAACACAATCGTGGCTATCATTGTGCACATGGGAACCCTGCCTATGATCTGGACCCCCTGGAAAGCTTAGACTTACTGTTACATTTCTATTCAATGCTTTGAATGCCCAGTGGGTGGCTGAGAGTAAGGCAGGACCTCAGCTGGATTGACAGGAAATACATTAGTGCAGCACAGGAGAGGACCGACCTGGGCAAGTCCCCTTCCCTCAGGCTCTTCTCCAAGAACAGCAGAGGCTGAGAACAGGGCAGCAAGCTTGGTCAATGTATGAAGTCCCTTCAACTGAAACATTTACTTTTCCTCAAGCCCTAGAGGTATGTGAGTGGACCAAGAGGCCTGTGGTTCCAAAATTAAGGAAAGAGGGGTCTGGTACTGAGCTGGGGTTCAGATGCCATCTGTCATCGTGGTGGGAACAATCATTTGTTTAAGCTCTAGTCTGAGTAACCAGGGTCATGGGATGCTGGGCAGATGGACAGCCTGCCAGGGGGCTTTGGTAGGAGGACAATGGTCCATGGATCTTGGCTAGCCAGGGCAGAGACCTCTGCCTCCCTTACCAGGGCTCCTGAGCTGGAAGGGAGATTGGGTGGAGATGGATGGGTTCCCAGACAGGGCTCCTGGGTCAGTTTCTACTCTGTACTTCAGGCCCCCTTATCTAGGCCTGCTCGGCACTGCCACTGTAGCAGTCACAGTTAATGGCATCTTTCATTTCATTTAGAGCTTGATTTGTTTACAAACTAATAAATATGATTTATAAAATGTGCCTGTGGTTTGCTAATTACTGCACATATGGCGTTTTCGTTTTGTAAAACTGGCATTTGCATTCTTTGTAGATTATGACTTTGTGTCCCCAGTGCTAATTAGTCTGATTAGGCAGAGAAGTTCCCCATAACCAGGCTAAGAGGCCGAAGGCTGAGGCACTGGGGGAAAAGGGGCTGCTGATATGGTCAGTCTTGCAAGGAGGAGCCAGAGCGGCCCCAGGACTGTGCTGAGGACCCTGGAATGTCAAGCAGCCCATTCTGTGTCCTTCCCCAAATCCAATTAAGCACAGTTCGTTAGCACGAATTTCTTAATCAGCCTTAATCTTCCCACTGAATGCACAATTTCTGAATTGTCACAGAGCTGGGTCAGCCCACAGGCAGTCAAGAGGCTGGCAGGGCTTTGGGAGGAGACTGAAGGGACCGCAGGCTGCCGGACCCTTCCCAGTGGCCAGTGAGAAGTCCCCACAGTGCTGGGCTTGCTGACAACCAGGACCTTGAGTGGCTGAAGGGATCCCAGGACACTAGGCCAACTTACGAGCCTCAAGCAAGAAGTCCCCCAAGTGTTCTAGTCCACAGGTTGCAACCTCAGGCCCTGGAGAACATGCATTTGGATCCACTGGAGGAGCAGCAGCAGGCCAAGCACTGGACTCCAAGGTCTTGTGCTCGGCTCCAAGCATTCAAAGGGACCTGCCTTTGAATGGGCCTAGGTCAGGAGCAAAGGCAGCCATGTTCAAGGATGAGGCCTCTCTGGTTCTCTAGGAAGTGTAACATCTGAAGTTCTTATAATATAAAAAGAAGAGGAAGAGAGAGCCCTCTACAAATCACTGGCATTGGATCTCTCACCAACATGGGTGAGCTTGGGCTGGCACCAGATATAATTAGTGACAGAAAAATAAGAAAATGTACCATTGCTTGCATCCTGAGCACCACAGAGCAATGTGTACCTGCTTCATTACCTCCAAGGGTGATGATATTCCTAAAGCATTTAGTATAAGGTGTGGTATGCATCTTTGGAGTATTCCTGCCAGAAATAGTTATATTTAGACAGAAATGAGAGAAAGGTCCTTACTGATGAACGTGCAATGATGGAATTACAATAGATGTTCAGAGTCAGAGGACTCCAGGTAAGGTCAGGTAAAGGCTTCCTAGAAACTCTGCAGCAATGAACAGAGGCAGGTCCAGGTCCCAGACTCCCATCCCCACTCCAACCTTTGCTCCCCGGCAAACATTTGGAAAGAATTTGATCACACATTGTCCAACCTCCTTCCTCCCCAGGAACATGTGGCTGGCTGATACATCTCTCATGGGCCAGGAGGCTGGATAAGTGACATTCCTCTGCTCCCCCAGCTTCCTGTAGGTTTCCAGGCTTGATACTTAACACACTGGGTTGCAAGGGCTGTTTTCCTGTCTGTCTTCTCACAGTTCCACAGGCAACTTGAGGGCAGAACCGTGGCTGCCTTACTCTCTGCTGCAGCTATAGTGGAGCTGGACTTGGATGGATGGAAGGATGGATGCAGAGATGAATGGATTCCACGAGTCCTGGAAACTGTCTCCTGTACAGACCATTGTCACTGTTTGGTGCTGTGACTTGATGGGGCCAATGTAGTAGAGGAACGGGGTGGGGTAAGGGCAGAAGCATTAATTTGGCCTAATTCTCTGTCTCTATGGGCAGGGTAGGACAGGAGGCCTCACAGACTCACTGAGGGAGGGACTGGGGACCCAAGATCACCTGGGTTCCAGGCTGGCCTTCCTCATGGAGTCAGGAACCTGGGAGGAGCCTCAGACCTATGCTTAGAGATCCGAGGGTTCCTAGGGGAGAGTCCTGACCTTAGAAGAAGACGACTTCAGATCTGGTCCTGGTTGACCTTGGAAGGGTCACTTCCCCTGTCTGAGCTTCCATCATTGTCTCCTTTGAACAATAGAGATCAAATAGACTTCCAGCCTTCCCCCCTGAACAACACGTGATTCAAAGCAGTAACTGTAGACAGGGAGGAACCAGTGTGTGCTTGCATGCTTGAGGTTGTGTTGATGTGAACGTGTGTGTGTGCATGTGTGGGGGAGGGAGGGAAGCGAGTGCAGATCCATTGTTCCAGGCAGGGCCAGTCCAGCAACAACCTTTAGGAAAGTAGTATTTTGCTCAGGGGTCAGAATAGAGAGGGGTGGGCCCGAGCCCCCACCCATCTCCTGGTTGGATGTGAGAGAGACACAGTAAGAGGATTGGCTTGGCCCATCCATTTGAATTTCATAACCGGCCTCCTGGTGTAGGGATATGATTCTTTCTCTTTCTTCAAAAATCTTAATGTATTCTGCCTTAAAATTGTTTTGAAGTAATAAAGGGATTTTCACAGGCAACAGATGAGTCTCTGGACGGACTTAATCTGAGGCCAAAAGCCAGAGACGGGGATTTACCTCTCATAATGATTCCTTTCAAGTGAGACAAAGCGGAAACCCGACTTCCAGTCCTGAAGGGGATCCACAGTGGGGCAGGAGGGAGCACCCCAGAAACCCCTGCTCCAGGCCCATAAGTCTTGCATGTGAGCAAACCTAAGCCGCAGCTCTACAAACCCCTTTCAACCAGCTGCTGGCTGCCACTCTAGCCAGGAACCAACTGCCTCAGCCGACCTCAGGGGTCTGATATGTCCCCATCCAGGCTACCTGGCCACAGTGAAAGCAGGGAAGGGACACTGGGGCTGAAAACCACAGCAAGTGTTGTGGGGCAGGGCAGAAAATGCAAGCCCAGCTCAGACCTTCTTCCCAGGCTCCAGACCTGCCTGGACATTTCCCCATAGGTGTCTCACACGTGCCCCCTACCACTGTGTCCACAGCTAGCGTGCGTGCATGCATACACGCTCAGTCACTCAGGCATGTCCAACTCTTCGTGACCCCATGAACTGTAGCCCACATGCTCCTCTGTCCCTGGGATTTTCCAGGCAAGAATACTGGAGTGGGTTGCCATTTTCTCCCTGAGGGGATGTTCTGACCCAGGGATCAAACCCGCGTCTCTGGCACCTCCTGCTTTGGCAGGTGAATTCTTTACCACTGAGCCACCGGGAAAGCTAGACTCATCACCATCTCTCGGGCCTGCCCCCGCTCCTGTGTGCCTCCTCACCAAGATGATATCACCCACTTCCTGACCAGGGCACCGAGCTGGCTGGCATTCTGGAAGGGAGTAGGATAGTGTATTCTCACTCCCCAGAGACTTCCCAGCTCAGAGAAGGGCCAATGGGTGTACTTGACCTGACCAAAGTCAGGTGAGGACCAGACTGATGGGAGCCTTCACTGCAAACCCTTTGGATGCTGGGATTGGAAGTCTCACTTTGCAGCCCAGGGTAAAAAGGCATGAGGCAAGCCAGTAAGGACTCTCACATTTCTAGGTAAAACTCTGAGATCAAAGGAAAAAGGAAATGCTGTTACCTTTCTCACGGGCTGGGGCCACAGTCCCAGAGGTCTCATGTGGGTCACGGGCACGTACTGCTCTGGGAACTGGTCAAATTTCTGAAACTGGGGCAGAATTACTCCCTGCCCGGATGCATGCTGAGGGCGTCTTCTGTGTCTTGGGTCCATTCTCAGGCCTTAAGACAGCTATTATTTTTGGGGGAAAGAACTAAGTTGGACCTGGGTACTGATTCTAAGACTCCTCTCATGGGCTTTGCGACCTTGGGCAAGTCATTTAACTTCTCTGGGCATGTTTCCCCCTCGGTAAGATGGGAAAGATTGAAGGCAAAAGGAGAAGAAGGCAGCAGAGGATGAGATGGCTGGATGGGATCACCAGTTCAATGGACATGAACTTGGGCGAACTCCTGGAGATGATAGGGGATGGGGAGGCTCGGCGTGCTGCAGTCCACAGGGTCGCAAAGAGTCGGACACAACTTAGCGACTGAACAACATCAACAAGGTGGGTATGATGACGCCTGCCTGTCTAACTCTAGGATATGAATCAGTGACAGTAAAAGTTCTTCAAAGCTGCAAAGGCTTGTAGGTATTCGAGAGGTTATTAAAACCCCTGCCTCCAAAGCTGGTCTTCCCAGAGGAGACGATGCCATGTTTTTTGAACATGGAGCGAATTCCTAGACTGTGCCCTCCCCCTCTCCACTATTTCTGCCTTGGGTTGTCAAAAATGGTAATCTTCTCTCAGGCCTGAAATTATGAGCCTGCTTTATTGGTCAAAGGCCATAATAATTTGAGCTCTTATTTTATAAACTCATTTCTGCACAGTGATATCCTGATAGGAGCAGGAATAATAAATCACAAACATGTCCCCCAAGATTGCATTGTAAATGTCAAACTAGACAGGAAATTGTAATTAAAGAAAGGAAATTGCTACAAAGAAGCACTTGATTTTAAAATGAGCCAAGCATAGAATTTTCTAAGCATTTAATTATAGTCCAATTTCAACTGACTTGGCTTTTGCAGTCATATTTCTTATTATAACTCTTCTACATAATAACCCAATCTCCCTGCTCACAGAGGTCCGGCCCGTCAGAGGGTAAGGACACCACACAAGTATAGGAATTAGGGACTTCATAGGGACAGTAATCATGGTGGAGGCTGGGGTGATGGGCACAGGTGCCGGGATCTTAAATCAACCACAGTCAGTTTCCAGCCAACGGGGGAGCAACATAACACCTGGGAGGAAGCAGATTTAGCCTGACTTCCACTCAGTGAGAAATCCACTCAGGCAATTGCCTCCATCAGGAGAAGAGAGGCCCAGGCTCCCATGTCTGTTCCTCAGATCTTCAAAGATACACAGGAATGGCCCCCATCCAATCCACCTACCTACCAGCCACACTTTACCAAGGTAGCTCCTTAGACACGGGAATGGCCCCCATCCAATCCACCCACCTACCAGCCACACTTTACCCGGGTAGCTCCTTAGACTGGGTGCAGGTTAACATCCACGTCCTCTGCACCTGGGAGCTGGGGTGGGGAGGGCCTTGTGTACATATTCAACCAGGTGTTCAGTGGCCACAGGCTCTATGGGCAGGAAGGCAGGATGGCTCAGAATGTAGGACTTGGTGCCGGACAAGCCTGGGTTCAAATCCTAACTGCCACTTAGCTATGAGCTGGGTTAAGTCACATAACCTCAATGGTCTTGACATGCTCATTTGTAAAACGGGCATAATGACGTCTCCATCTTGTCTGATACATCAGTTAACAATCATGAGAAAGGCTGATTGCAATGGTTGTTGTGGCCTGAGTCTATGTTATTCCAAAGAGGAAGATGGGGAAATGGGTGGGCTGTCTTGATGGAGGTGGGCAGCTCAACTGGAGAGGGCTAAGCTAGTGGGATAAGTGGCGGCTATAGGAAGTGAGGGTGAGGTGGGATCACCAGGGACCCGTTGTTGCTACCCCACATGGTGAGAAGTGACCAAATCACATCAAAAAGTCTCTGTTGGCCCAGGAATGATCCCCAAAGTAACCTGTGCACCACATCTTCTTGTCTCTCCATCACGTTTATAGAGTCCGAAACTGGTTAGCTACTAGTTCAACTCCTGGTCCATGGATGCTATTCCTCTCAGCTGGGATTCCTCATCCCTCTCTTCAGGCTTAGCCTCTCCCACAGGAGGAGCAGGAAGACTCAAAGCAGAGGATGCTTCTTTCTCAACCCTTCCTCTCTTTTAGTCAATTTAGCTAGGTTGTGGGCAGCAGAGTGGATTAAGTCTGACACCAGTAGAATAGGGCTTGGCCCCCAGAAAGACCCAAAGACAGTGGAAATGTTATCCAAGGAGTTACTGTGAGTGGAAGTCTGAACAGGTCTGCTAGCCTGGTTGTGCTACTTTGCACTACACCAGCTCCAGGGGGAGGTATTTATGCAGTCTACAATATGAATGCTACTTCTGTAAATTGTGCAGTGTACAACTTCTACAACGGAACATGGCAAACTCAGACTCTGGGGCCAGAGTTAGAATTGCAGAGTCCAGAGCTCTGTTGGAGCTATACTGGTGGTGAATTGAGGGTCAGGTTGGAGAGAAGTACAGAAGTTTGAAGATTTGGACTTGAAGTGGAGAGTCTAAGGTCCCAGGGATCAGAGCAGAAACCAGAAGAGTAAAGTCACAGAGGACTGCAAAGGCATGCCTGGAACCACAAGCTGCATTAAGTATGGGCTGATGAACCCTCTCCCTTCTCCTCTGCTTTATGGGGCTTGTCTCATCCCAATCCTCCCGGCAAGCAGGGGAACGTGGTTTCTGAAGCAAGTGATGAGTCAGGCAGCAGTGTGCCCACTGGCAGAATATCCCCATCCCTACCTGTGACGAGTCAAGTGCAGGGATAACACCACACAGGAGAGGCAGTGTGTGGTTGGTGACAGGAGACCCACTTCCTGGGCTGTGAGCATCTGAGGGTCCTGGCTCAAGACTTCCTGGCAGAAGTGCCGTCAAAGATGTTTACAGAAAGAGCACTTTGCAGTTTTGAATGCACCGCGGGGGAAAAGGCATTTCAAGGAAATGGAACATACAAAGCTGTAAGGATACATTCATTCATTAAAAAAAAAAAATTATTGTGACCACTACATGCACTGTTCTGGGCACTGTTGTTCAGTCATTAAGTCATATCTGACTCCTTGTGACCCCATGAACTGCAGTATACCAGGCTTCCCTGTCCTTTACTATCTCCTGGAGTTTGCTCAGACTCATGTCCATTAGTCAGTGATGCCATCCAACCATCTCATCCTCTGTTGCCCCCTTACTCTCCTGCTTTCAATCTCTCCCAGCATCAGGGTCTTTTCCAATGAGTCAGCTCTTCGCATCAGGAGGCCAAAGTTTTGGAGCTTCAGCTTCAGCATCAGTCCTTCCAGTGTATTTTCAGGGTTGATTTCTTTTAGGATTGGCTAGTTTGATCTTCTTGCTGGGGTAATAGAGATGCTGCAAAGAACAAAACAGGGGAAAATCCTCATCTTCATGAAGTTTCCCTTCTGGAAGAGAAAGATAACAAATACTACAATAAACAAATTGTACAAATGGTGAGGAGGGGGAAGTGGAGGGGGCAGAGAAGAAAAAACCAGGTTGCAGAAGGCCTTGTAGGTTAACATGGCTGGTGTCTTGCTGACTATCTCGTTGAGAGCAGACTCAAAGGGGTCACAAGGACCCCCTTGTGGACACCACCTGGGTTCAGATCTTGGCTTGGCCACCTACTAACTGTATAACCTCAGGGAAATAACTTCTCTGAACCTCAGTTTCTTAGATGTAACCCAGGGATTCATAATACTGTCAACTTCATAGGATCATTGCTTGTGTGCTTACCCACTAAGTCGTGTCTAACTCTTTACCTACCAGGGTCCTCTGTCCATGGGATCTCCCAGGCAAGAATACTGGAGTGGGTTGTCATTTCCTCCTCCAGAGGACCTTCCTGACCCAGGGATCAAACCCAAATCTCCTTCACCTGCTGCATTACAAGCCAATTATTTGCTACTAAGCCATAGGATCACTACAAGGTTTAAAATAGTTAATTCACCTAAAATGCTACAAGCAGGTACCTGGCTTGTAGCAAGTGCTACTGCTCTTTCAAAGAGGAGAGACAAGTCAGCTCTCCAAGTCATAAAGCTCACCTACGCTGGCATGAGGAGGTGGTATGCAGGGGCCAGAGGGAGGGAGAGGGGCTTTGCAGTAGTCCAGGGAAGAGAGGATGCTGGCCCAGGGTGAGGGGTCCCAGCGCCCCTCGCTAGGGATGGAGAGAACTGGAAGGATTTGAGAAAAATGTGTGAGGTAACGTTGGTGAACTGTACCTCATACTCCCTCTTAGAAGGAGGGAATTTGAGGACTTCCCTTGTGGTCCAATGACTAAGACTCCATGCTCCCAGTGCAGGAGGCCCATGTTCAATCCCTGGTCAGGGAACTACAGTCCACATGCAACTAAAAGATCCTACATGCTCAACTAAGACCAGTGCAGCCAAATAAATAAATTATTTTTTTTTTTTAAAAAGAAGGAGGAGTGAAGTTGAGGGAGAGGGCGGAGCAGCGACATCAGGCCCTCCTCATTGCTGATGATGCTCCTGCAGTGGCCTTCTCCTCACTCTCCCTCCTGGAGCCCACTGTTCCTCTCTGCCCCCAGGGAGTTCAATTCAAGAAGGCCCTTCCCTGTCCCTGCCTGAGTCCCCTGCCCTCTCTCCTGATAGGATCCAGTCCAGTCTTTGGCCTGGTGGTCAAGGCCCTGCCTACCCTGATCCTGCTGCTGCTACTGCTGCTAAGTCACTTCAGTCGTGTCCAACTCTGCAACCCCATAGATGGAAGCCAACCAGGCTCCGCCATCCCTGGGACTCTCCAGGCAAAAACACTGGAGTGGGTTGCCATTTCCTTCTCCAATGCATGAAAGTGAAAAGTCAAAGTGAAGTCGCTCAGTCGTGTTCGACTCTTCGCAACCCCACAGACTGCAGCCCACCAGGCTCCGCCACCCATGGGATTTTCCAGGCAAGAGTACTGGAGTGGGGTGCCATTGCCTTCTCCACCCTGACCCTCGCTGGCTCCATACCTCACTGCCCCCTCAAGACCCTTTGTGCTGCCCTCATCGGGCCCTGCTTCCTCTGCAGGTCCCTCCACTGCAGCTTGGCCCCCATTAGCTCTCTGGGAGCCCAGTCTCTGGCAGTGGCTCAGGGCTGCCTCCTGGTGGCCACAAGGTGAGTTGCCTGCATGCCTCAGGAAGGAGTTCTCTGGCTGGGGAGGCTTCCCCGGGGAGCTCTGCCTCTGCGCTGGTCCTCAGTGGCTGCAGGTTGGAGGGAGTGTGCCCATGTCCCCAGAGCCCTCTACCTGGCATAAGTAAGTAAGTAAAGTCACTCAGTCGTGTCTGACTCTTTGTGACACCATGGACTGCAGCCCACCAGGCTCCTAAGTCCATGAGATTCTCCAAGCAAGAACACTGGAGTGGGTTGCCATTTCCTTCTCCAGGGGATCTTCCCTGACCCAGGATCGAACCCGGGTCTCCCGCATTGGAGGCAGACGCTTTAACCTCTGAGCCACCAGGGAAGCTTAGGCAGGGTCTATTTGTGAAGGAGGCACATGTTTACTCATGACTACAACTTTGTGCCCTGTATCTTGTGACCTTTTGGTCAGGGAGAAGCCAAAATCTCTTGGAAAAATGGACCTTCATGAAAGGCCTGCAGACTCCCCATTAAGATGACACTTGAATGGGGGAAACTGAGATGTTCTGGGCCAGAGGCAGCTGGCCCGGCCTGCCCTCAGGGCATCCTGAAGCAGTTCTTCCTGGAGGAGAGAGCTGTGAGGTTGCACCATCACATCAAGGCCCCATCTCATTCTGGCTAAGACACAAGACCATATCCCAAGTCTCCTCCTGCCCTCCAAGACCCTGTACCATAGCTCCCCCACTGAGAACTCCGTGGCCTGACCATGCCCCACCTGCTTCCCCTGACCCCGAGGGACCATCCCCCTGCCCTGCTCACTCCTGTACTTTACCTTCTTAATCAGCTCCTGCACCCATTCTTCCAGGGAGCAAGGCTGCCCTGGCCTTCTTGGCTCATCTCTGTTTCTCTCTCCTCTTTTCTCCTGGAACCATCAGCCAGCCATCACAGAGAGCTCTCAGGGCTGAGAGAGCCCCTGGGTCTAAATCTCAGCCCTGCCAGCCCCCAGGCCTTCCATTGGCTCCTATCAGGCTTCCTCTAGGCCATGAGACCTCCAGACCTCCATCTGCTGTTTCCTTCTCTGTGCCCCCCATAGGGCCTGGCACTGATGAAGCAAAAAGTAAGTGCCTGATCCCCATCACCTACAGGAAAATGGGACAACTGTACCCTTGGGGCCTCATGCCCAGAACCATGGCTGGACAGGGAGGAACCAACATGGAGGGGACTTCAGGCAGCAGAAGCTGATGACAAAGGCTTCAGAAGGTCCAGCAGAAGCCCTTCATGGTGGACAAACAGGACTTCCAGCAAGGAACCCCTAGCCGTGTCTAAGGGAAAAGCAACATCCATTAAGTCCATTAACTTTAACACTGAAATCAATGTTGCAGCCACCAGAAGTAATTAGCATAATTCACATTTCAGATCAGGAGATTTTTTGAAAACCAAGTTTAATTACATTGAAAAATGACAACTTCATTTTCTCTCCCTGGATAGGTTCCCCTGATGTTCCCCCACACTTTCATTAAAAAAAAAAAAGGACTGGTCACATTTTTTTTTAATGCTATTAAGCAAAAGTAGTACTTTGGCTATTTCAGAGCTCATAAATCAGTTTGGATGCCCACAACACAGTTCCCTTCCTCCTAGGAGGATAGAGTGTATGGTTTTTGGCCTGAGAGAATACAGTTAGGATTCTCGGCCAATCAGAGTGGCTCTAGGACAGCATCAAATCCATTTTACAGATCAGTAAACTGAGGAAAAGCCCAAGGAGGAGACCCATTACAGGTCACCTTGTCCAGCCCAGTGCTAGCTGCAAGGGATGCAGACATGGCCCCTTTCATCAAGGAATAGGGAAGATAGAGATGTAGGCTATGATGGGGTCAGCACAGACCAGTGTAGGGAATCAGGAAAGGCAGAGCTGACATCAGATCTGAGCCTTAAAGGATCTAGGAGTTAGCTGGGGGAAGAAAAGAAAGCTTCCCTTCCAGATGAGGGAGAAGGCAACAGCCAAGGCCAAGCAATGTGACTTGGGAGTGTATCTGGGCTTGGGTAGAGGTTGCCCACTCAAGCTCTTGTGGGAAATGAGGCCTGAGGTTGCCACATCACACTTCACTGATTTCCCAGACTGAGGGCTCTCATACCCTTATGAGGTTATCAAAGTTCCCAAAAATTAAAGATGGCAGCCAGGAGGCCACACTGTCCCCACTTTATCCCACCTCATCAACACCCCATGCCCTGTTACCACCCTTCCTGTATTTCCTGAGCCTGCAGTCCTCCAGTCCGTACTCCATCTCTTTTTCCACCCGTAGATCTGCCCCACCCCAACAGCTTAGCCTGACCATTCTTATTTTCAGCTTCCCTCCACTCAAGCCTCATCTTTATAACCTCTGGTTCCTCTGACAGACGCATCTCCCCCACCCATGACTTGGTCCCATGTGTTTGTTTAAGAGGCTGCCATGGTGCTAATTGCTGTGTTTATTCTTGCTCGCCAAATGTGCTCTGTTTTGCAGGCATTTGCTTGAGTGGTTCTGGATGTCTGATCTTGCTTGTTTTTCTTTCAGGGGAGTAGGGAAAGAGACACACCCTTTCCATCACTGCCTTTCTCGGACAGGCCAGAACCCAGCTCTAGGGCCTGTCCCCTTGTCTTGCCTCTATCCCTTGTCTCCAGGAAGAGGCCCCTGGGCTCAGAAATCAGCTTCCTGGGTCAGGAGACTTTAGGTTTGCTGCTGGGGGGCGGAGGCAGCATTCTCTCCTTGGAATCACGTCTCTGTCTTCCCAGCGACCCCCAGAGTCAGAAAAGCAAGCATTAGCTCATTGGTTGTGCAGTCTGGCCTAGCCTGTTCTCTAAGTAAAGGAACAACCTAGATGAGAATGTTGTGCTTCGCTGGATCTCAGAAGATGAGGCAGTAAATGTGAGCCATCCCAGACTCCAGGGATCCCCACGAGGGTTGCTCAGCCAGGCAGGCCCCCACTCCCAGCACCCGCTTCCTGTGCCAAGCTGTTCCATTGTGCAGGCTGGCTGGCCGGGGTAGGGGACCGAACGGTCGTGTCTGCCAGTGTCTTCGAATCATAGCCCCTTGCTGAAAGGCCCCACCCCGCCCCCTCCCCTGGGACCCACCAGCCAGGCCAGGGTCAATGGGATTAAAGGCTCAATTCACGCCAGTCAGTTCTCTGGTAACACGATTTCATAGAGGCAGGCAGGGAAGAGAATGGACGGAAACAGCTGGTGTATAAATTATAAAGTCTACTTTGTACTGACTGCGCACACCTTTCCCCAGCCACATGACTAATTAATGTGGCAGGGAGTGGACTTGAAGTCAGATTGCCTTTCCCCCTCTCTCCTGGGGCTTGGTTAACAACAGGTCCCTGCAAAGCTGGGAGAAGGGAAGATTATGCAAAGCTATCATCATATGAAAATAGCATATTAACATACTGCCTGTGAGCTGTGTCCAATCAGTTTCCTCCCAGTGGCGTGTGTACGAAACAATTAGAATGGCATTTCTACCACGCTTCTTTAATACATTTTGGCATTAATATAATCAAGGAGTGGGGGCCTAGACATCTTGCAGGCACGGTTTTCTGTAACACCCCTGGGATATCTGGGGGAGGGTGTGGTTGATGGGATCTTGGGGGTGGGTTGGGATGCGGCAGCGCTCCTCCAGACCAGAACCTCAGCCACAGTTCTCTTGTGGGCTGCCCTGCCCCCATCAGCCACCACAACCTCTGGCTGGCTGGGAGAAAAGGCTTTCTTCCCCCTGGGCAAGAGACCACAGACTCCCGTGGTTCTCCTACTAGCAACAGCAAGAAGTTCTAGAGTTAGCGAGATGCTTTAGAAACATCGATTATGTATTTTAATCTTCCCTGATCCCCTTTTCCCTCTCCAAGAGACTTCCCAACTCCAAGTAAGATGCAAATTTCTTCCATGAATGCTAAGTAGTCATGTCCAACTCTTTGTGACCCCATGGACTGTACTTGCTCCTCTGTCCCATGGGATTTCTCAGGCAAGAATACTGGAGTGGGTTGCCATGCCCTCCTCCAGGGAATCTTCCTGACCCAGGGATCTAACCACATCTCTTATCTCTCCTGCATTAGCAGGCAGGTTCTTTACCACTAACGCCACCTGGGAAGCCTGCAAACTCTTTACAACAGTGTCATCTAGCCCCTGCCTACCTCTCCAGCTCACCTGGCCCAGCTGTCCCTTACAGGCCTTCGTCTGTTCCTCACATACGCTGAGAGATCTTCCCTGCCTCAGGACCTTTGTACTTGCCCTTTGTTCTGCCTGGTGGGATTTTCCTTCTCATCCTGCAGGTCTCAGCTCCTCAGAGAAGGCCTACCGTGACTGCCTGATCTAAACCAGCTCCAACCCAGTTTCTGACTACCTCCTGTTTTGTTTCCTTCAAAGGTCTTATCCTGATCTCAAACTGCTCTGTGTCTGGATTTGGTTCCCACTGGAACATAAGCTCCAGAGGGCAGGGACCTTGTCTAGCTTGGTCACTGCTGGATTCCCAGCACTCTGGTTGTAACTGGCAAATACCAGGTGATTGGCAGTTATTGTTTGGGTGAGCGAATGAGTGAATGAATGACTCAAATCCTAGCATCAGCAGGGTCTGGGGAACCATTAAGACCTGGTGGGGATCCCGGCTTTGCCGCCATTTCCCTTGGGCAACCCAGCTTCTTCTTACACTTGCCAAGCCTTCCTCCAGAACCTGCTGGTTGGCTAATCCTGAAGAACTGGGAGAAGCAGGAACCAGATGTGGTTCCTGCCCTGAGGGGCTCAAAGCCTAATTGGGAAACAAGTCCCAAGATGAGAGGAGAAGACCAGTTCTCCAAGTCAGAGTTTGAACACAGCAGGACAAGGGGATGGGAAGGTGGGAGTGAAGGGACGGGGGCCAGCTCTAGGACTAATACTGCTGTGTGACCTCAGGCCAGTTGCTGAACCTCTCTGCTCCTCAGTTTCCTCATCGGGAAGGCAGATCACAGTCAAAGTCAGCCTTGGAGCTTATGGAGTCCCATTTTAGACATAGGCAGGCTGTTCTTATCCAGAGTCATAGGGTGAGGGAGTGGCCAAGCCAAGACCCATACCCAAACCAGGGGCTGTGTATTTCAGTGGGATGCCAGACCTCTGCTCCCGTCTGCCATCAGCCACCTGAACCATTCCAGATTCCTCAGGGGTCCTGCTGACATCCAGTCCTCATCCCGCAGCTCACAGAAAGAGCTGAGAGTCCTGAGCATAGCCTCCATCCCTCGCAGCAGGTGGGAACCATGTCTGAGTGAAGGCATCTCCAGCCAGGAGCCCCTTGGGCCTGGCCAGGAGACATCTGGACAGCAACCCGCTGCCAATCCCCAGATTTTGTACAAACAAAGCCTTGTGTCTGCGGGAAAGACCCCGCACAAACTAGCCTGGCTCAGACCCTTTCTGCCTTCTCCTGTTCTGACACCCCTGGGAGCTTGCCTCACTGAACTCTGGTGTCCACGTTCAGTGTAACCAACAGGTGTTTACCAAGTATCTACCACATGTCGAGCATTGTGCTATTGGCTGGAGATGCATCAGTGATAAAATATAGCTCCTCCCATGGAGTTTACATGCGATGGGAGGGACACACACACACACACTACTACTATACTGTATTTGTAATAATATTATACAATACTGTAACCATAAGCCCTCTAAATAATAAGTACCATAAATACATATAGCAGGGGAGGAAGACAGTAACCAGGAAGGAGGGCTCATGGATAAGGTGACATGTGGGCAGAGATCTGGTCAAAGAGATGGATCGAGGAATGAATGTACATATCTGGGGAGAACCTTCTAGGCAGAGGGCACAGACAGCCCAGTGGCCTGGGAAATGAGGAATCTTGGCAAGTTTGGGAACAGTGAGGAGACTCATGTGTGGAAATAGTAAGAGAGCAAGAGGGAGGGTGCAGGAGTAGATGAAGGAGGAGGAGGGACGGGCAGATCACATAGGACCTCGAGGGACTGGAAGTTTCACTCTGAGACGCCACTAAGGAATGACGTGATCTGATGTTTGTTTTCCCAGATTTATTTTTAATTGAAGGAAAATTGCTTCACAATGTTCTGTTGGCCTCTGCCATACGCCAACATGAGTCAGCCATAGGCATACATGTGTCCTCTCCCTCTCACCCCCCTCCCACCTCCCTCCCCTGAAGATTACTGACAGCTGTGGGGGAAATGGTCTGTAGGAGGGACAAGCAGGAGGAGTGCCAGAAGACTATTGCAATGATGCAGGCCAGGATAACAGAGTCTCAGATTAGGGCGAGCGTGGTGAGGAGCAGCTAGATTCTGCACGTATTTTGAAGGTATGACCAACAGGCTGTGAATTTAATTGGACATGGGTTTGGAGAGAAAGAGAGTAAGAGCTCTAAAGGTCCTTGGGAGACAGTGAGGCTGACTGCCAGCCTGATGCCATAAGGCTGGCAATGCACTTCCTTGGACACTGTCCCTCTCAGTCTTCAGCCACTAGGAATGGCCCTTGCCATTCAGAGGCTCTGCCATGCAGAGATGAAGAGTCCTCTTCAGGACGCAAACCTCAATCTCCTGATGGAGTCCATGTCCCCTGGAGTAAGCCCCGTCTTGCCAAAGCCCTGACCAGTTCTCACTCTGTGACCCTCTTGTCCCCAGCTTGGATCTTGTCCTGCCCACCCTTGGGGGGCATAGGGACTGAAGGACTGCTTCCAGGTAGGGCTAGTGATCCCCCAGAGTTGACGAGCATGCCTCCTTCCCCCTGAGTAAGCGCATCCCTGGAAGGCAGGAGGGATGGCTGGGGCTGGACATCCATCCTCCGAGCCCTGGACCTTACTCCACCCTTCAGCTAAGTGTCTGATGCTGATGCCTGACAAGCCCCCCACCAAAGGGTTTACCAAAGGGTTTACTTTGGTAAACCCTTCTCTGAGTTCTCATGGGCCAACACACCAGGAAACAAGCAGCTGTCCCCCAGCACAGTTCTTGGTGAGCAAACTCAAGTCAAAGGCCCATCTTAAGAGTAGTAGCCTGTGTGATGTGGAAAATGTTTTCTGACACTATCAACTCATGCACTTCTCACAACTCTGTGTGCTTGCTAAGTCGCTTCAGCAGAAGCCCAGAAAAGTTAAGCAATTTGTTCAAAGACACACAGGTCACACTGCTAATAAGTGACAGAGTTGGACTTGAACTCAGACGGCCACACTCTTAACCATCTCTCTGTATGGCCTCTCCGATCTTGCTCGTGAGGGCTCGAGAAATGAACAAATGAATGAAAACCACGGAGTGTCTGCTCGTGCCTGGCTCTGTGACTGGATGGGAGAAAGACACACAGAGAGGTAGACAGATGATTTCAGGGCCAAGTGGTGAGACTAATGATGGAAGGAAGACAGACAAGGTTGGAGAATATGACACCACTCAGCCGTGGAGGCCAAGACTCAGCCAAGCTGGAGACAGGAGAGGAAAGGCAGTCCAGGCAGTGGGGACAGCCCGTGCGCTAGAGTAGAGGAGGCTGAAGCACTTCCTGGGCTCAGCGAACAGGAAGAAGCTGGAAAGACCAGCACAGATGGGAGTGGTGAGCCTGTGAAAGCACTGAGGAGGGATGCCAGAGAGGGTAGGCAAGGGGAGCATGCTATGTCGTTTTGCTCACACACACACACACACTCATTCACACACTCACTCACACACACACTCCTGCCTCTTTCCCCTCCCCAGAATCTGGGAAGCGCTACATAATCTTTTTCTAATTATGAAGCAGACTCTATAGCAGAAATCTAATTACAAATCACCTAAAAGTTGTTCCACACTGGAATCCATGCATTATGCATTCCCTGAATTATGCACCAGGCTCCTTTGGAGGGGGAAGCGGGGAAGAAGGGAGGTCCGCTCTCCAGCCACTCGGGGTGCGAGGACAGCAGTGTTTGGGATCTTGGGGTCAGCTCCCATGCCCCGGGAAACTGGAGGTGCTCACTGGGGCCCAGAACTATTTAGGGAGCCACCCAGAGGAGAAAGGGGTACAATGGACTCGGCTGTGTGTGCCTGCGGCCTCAAGGAAACACCACTGTTAGGCCTACGGGCAGGTCCTGGGTCCCCGCACCCATCCCTCACAACAGCCTCCCTGTTGCCAGGACCAGAAAACCAGCCTCCCCCTTGCGGTCCTTCTACACTAGCCACCAGCGTGCCTGGGCCCTGAGCTGAGGACGCTGCAGGCAGGCCTGGGGTCTGGTGGGGCCCGCGGTCTGGACAGGTCTGGAAGCGGGACTGGGAGGGGCCAGGCCCGGGTGACTGCAGGGGAGGCGCTGGAGCGGNTAGCATGTGAGATGAGTGCAATTGTGCGGTAGTTTGAGCATTCTTTGGCATTGCCTTTCTTTGGGATTGGAATGAAAACTGACCTTTTCCAGTCCTGTGGCCACTGCTGAGTTTTCCAAATTTGCTGGCATATTGAGTGCAGCACTTTCACAGCATCATCTTTCAGGATCTGAAATAGCTCAACTGGAATTCCATCACCTCCACTAGCTTTGTTCGTATTGATGCTTTCTAAGGCCCACTTGACTTCACATTCCAGGATGTCTGGCTCTAGATGAGTGATCACACCATCGTGATTATCTTGGTCATGAAGATCTTTTTTGTACAGTTGTTCTGTGTATTCTTGCCACCTCTTCTTAATATCTTCTGCTTCTGTTAGGTCCATACCATTTCTGTCCTTTATCAAGCCCATCTTTGCATGAAATGTTCCCTTGGCATCTCTAATTTTCTTGAAGAGATCTCTAGTCTTTCCCATTCTGTTCTTTTCCTCTATTTCTTTGCATTGATCGCTGAAGAAGGCTTTCTTATCTCTTCTTGTTATTCTTTGGAATTCTGCATTCAGATGCTTATATCTTTCCTTTTCTCCTTTGCTTTTGGCTTCTCTTCTTTTCACAGCTGTTTGTAAGGCCTCCCCAGACAGCCATTTGATTTTTTGCATTTCTTTGCCATGGGGATGGTCTTGATCCCTGTCTCCTGTACAATGTCATGAACCTCATTCCATAGTTCATCAGGCACTCTATCTCTCAGATCTAGTCCCTTAAATCTATTTCTCACTTTCACTGTATAATCATAAGGGATTTGATTTAGGTCATACCTGAATGGTCTAGCAGTTTTCCCTACTTTCTTCAATTTAAGTTTGAATTTGGTAATAAGGAGTGCATGTATCCATCCTTAAATTTCCCATCTGCCCACCCCTCATGTATCTATCCATCTATATGTCCATCCATCTATTCATCCATCCACCCATGTATCCAACCTTCATATACACATATTAAACAACACACTCATGTCCACTTATACCAGTAATCAACCTACCGATAAATTTTTCTAATATTTAATTTTCCACTATCCTTCAGCTCATCCATTCACTCATCCGTCTGTTCACCCACACTTTCTCTATACCAGCCTGAGTTAACAGGGGCTGCAGTGGGAAACACTTTTGAAAAGAGGAAATAAGTACATTTAATTTGTAAAGTATCAAGGACATGAAGGCCTGTTACCATGATTAATTCTAAAATGGGTCCTTCTTCCAAGGAGGAAAGTGACATAGGAGCCTGGAAATAGGGGACATCATAGAGGACAGGAATTACTATAGAAGGTTTTGCAGGAGGAGACAGAGGAACACAGGTGTGGAATGGGAGGGTAGAGAGGCTGTGGCTGGAAAGGTGCATTTCTGGCAGGAGAAATGGACATGGGAAAAGGAGAGACACTAGGTTCAGAGGGTCTTGAAATGTTGAGCTGAAGAGTTTGGACAAGATGCTGTTTGCGAGCCTGTTATAGGGTATGATGGAAGACTGGACAGGGCCAGGGACTCAGCCTCCATGACCTCCAGCGCCCTCTTCTGGGGAAGCCCTCCCTGACCCCTAGCGAGATGTGATGCTCTCCCTTGCTGGAATGACTGCAGTTCCCTCAGGGGGTCTTCCTAAAGTCTGAGCCCATTAAGCCTTCCACAGTTAGATGAGTATTTTTGGTTCCAAGTGAGGAAAACCCAACTTACTCTTAGAACACCTAGGCTAAGGGAAGGGCAGGAATGAAGCTGAGTTTGGGGGAAAATAGAATTAGGAAGCAGAACACTATTGGGTCTGTGTCTGTCACTCTCTGCTTGTCTCTTCTTGCTGGGTTAGTCTTTGTCTCTCCACAGAGCAGCTTTATATACATGACAGAGAATATGTCTTGACTTTTACAGCTTACGGTTTCAGCCACAAGAGAAGGACTAACTCAACTTTCTTGGTCCCAAGTCCAAATCTCCTAACAGAAGACACTCATCAGTCTAGCTTTGATCAGGTGCCCGCTTCCAGGGTCCATCAGGTCATGGGGATGGGATTATGTAAGAACTGAACACCTTTCACAGCAGACATATGAATGGAATAATGAGCAGAAGGTTATGCTAAGCAGACATCTCATAGTCGTCTACCACAATCACCATGACCTTGGTGCCCAGTATGGGCCCCAAAGATAGGAGGCACAAGACATTGCTGGCTACAAGTAGACAAGGGACGTGCGTCTGTGCATGATAAGTTGCTCAGTCATGTCTGACTCTTTGTGACCCTATGGACTATAGCCCACCAAGATCCTTGTCCACGGTATGTCTCCAGGAGTGAGTTGCCAAGTTCTCCTCCAGGCAATTTTCCCGACCCAGGGATCAAACCCACGTCTCCTGCAGCTCCTGCACTGCAGGCAGATTCTTTACCAGTGAGCCACTGGGGAAGCCTATAAATAAGTGGAACATGAAGAAAGATGAGAGGCTTTCAATCCAGATTTACCAGGAAGAAGTCTCAGGCCCACCTCCACTCCTTGGCATTATTCTGTTGGCCTTAGCAGATCTAAGCTTACGTTAAGTAATTCCATCTAGATCAGCAGCTTCCAGATCCTAAGCTCTAGCTTGGATAACCTCCAGGCAAATGCTCAAGGTCAGGTTGGACTAGATTGGACAAGAGGACTGTCATCTGGGGCACATTTTGTGTGTTATCGCTGTGCTCTAAGAGTTGCTGAGCAAACTTGTTGGGGCCCTTGGGCAAGGCATGAAGTAGGAGAATGCCACCTTAACCAGGGACCCATTTGGGTCCTATGAAATGAAATATGAAATGGATTTTTATGAAGGCAGATCCCTATTCCTGTTGTATCCACAGACCCAGGTCACGTCTTCAGGGTCAAAGAATCTGCCCTACAACCAGCAGAAAGGGTGAGTGAGGGGGAGGGCCTCGCCAGAGGCCCCACAGTTAGAGCCACGGGGCTAGAATAGCTGAGGTTAGGGTCAAGATGAATACCTAACTGGGCTCACACTAGGGAGGGCTAGGCAGCCTAAGACTGAGACCAATCCCTTAGCCTTGACTCCTGCTCCATCTGTGCCCTCAGCTAAAAAGAAAAGGTCTTGGATGTTTCCGCATATTCTTTTCCCCATCTCTTCCAGGGTCAGGCCTTTATGTGACCTTCAGGGAATTTCTTGAAGAAGGAGGAATCAGGGGGTATAGCAAGGGTTGGCTCCAGGCCAACGGACAAAGTTTTCCATTCTGGGCAGCTTCCAAGAGACCAAGTGCCTGGCAGAGCAAAACCTGGTATTGGAAACTTGAAACTTGAAGAAATCATGCTGCTAAGTCACTTCAGTTGTGTCCGACTCTGTGCGACCCCATGGACGGCAGCCCACCAGGCTCCCCCGTCCCTGGGATTCTCCAGGCAAGAACACTGGAGTGGGTTGCCATTTCCTTCTCCAATGCGTGAAAGTGAAGTCACTCAGTCGTGTCCGACCTTCAGCGACCCCATGGACTGCAGCCTTCCAGGCTCCTCCGTCCATGAGATTTTCCAGGCAAGAGTACTGGAGTGGGCTGCCATTGCCTTCTCCGTGAAGAAATCATAGAAACTGTTTTATTGCTGGAAAATCAGGCCTAGTCTATTCATTAGGGGAAAGACTTAGCTGCTGTAACAGACCCCAATCTACAATGGCTTGAGGAAGATGAAACTTTATTTTTGTCTCACATTACAAGAGATAACCTGGATGGCTTGGTGGTAAAGAACCTGAATGCCAATGCAGGAGATGCAGGAAACACCGGTTTGATCCAGTGGGTCAGGAAGATCCCCTGGAGGAGGAAATGACAATCCACTCCAGTACTCTTTTCTGGGCAATTCCATGGACAGAGGAGCCTGGCGGGCTATGGGTCCATGGGGTCACAAAGAGTCGGACATGACTGAGTGACTGGGCATGATAAGCAAGACAGGACAAAGCCCAGGTTAGCAGGGCTGCTCCATGAGGTCACTCAGGAACCCATTTTCCTTCCACTGTGTTTCCCTTTATCCCTTCTGGTGTGGTGCGCAGAGTCAAATCTGGATGTTAAAATGTCTGTCTTCTAGCTTGTGGGAAAGGCAAAGCCAGGAAGCCCTGGATAAGCAACGTCCTTGTACTCAGGAGAGGTGAAAGTAGCTCATACCTGTCCTGCCTACAGGTGAGAAGAGTGTCTACACCTATTTTCAGGGAAATGAGAAAGATAGTTGGGCAGCTGTGTGCCTGGAGGGAGGAGAGAAAAAGGCTGGGAGACAACCAGACGTTGGCCAGGCTCAGGAAGGGGAGCTTGCTTAAGATCTGCATGGAGTAGATCTTTGAACCCGAATCAGGATCCAGGCCTGAGCTTTCACCACCAAGTCCGAGAGGCCTCAGGGCAGCACCGCAGCTCTGAGGGTCTGAGTTAGCAGCCAGTCTGCAGCCTGAAGTCCCTCAGGCTGGGGATGCCCTAAGTCTACTGGGCTTGGGCACATCTAGTGCCAGCTCTGAGAGGTGGCTGACTGTGACCACCAGCCCCGACATGACTCAGAGGTGTTTATGACTCAACATAGGAGGGGCTGAGAGGGGCTCAATGCCTTGGAGAAACCCAGGCAGGTCCTGGGGAGCAGCAGCCATGGAGGACTACGTGCTCCCAGGGCTGGGTTTTCCGCCAAACTTGCATCATCTGGGAGCTGGTGGGGCACGAGGAAGAACCCTTCAATCTTGGGGTAGGGATGGGACAGAAGGATCCCACTAGCTGGAGCCTGGAGGAAGCAGACCAGGAATGCTCCCCGACCAGCGCCACATGCCTCGGCCCCTGCCTGCAGCGTGAGGACGGCTTCTGTGAGGTGTGTACTGTTGGGACATGCAGTTGTAGCTCCAAGGGGACCACCTGCATGTGGGTGTGTGCACTCTGTGAGCTTGTCGGGAGACGGTCTGTTCTCTGGGAGTGAGTCACTGTGCCCAGCCCTACGGGCCAGTCGGTTGGGAGTCCACAAAGCTCTAGAACCAGCATCAGCCCCCGGGGCATGTGGGAACACCCAGCCTGCGAGACCCAGTCCAGGACCACTCCAGGACTCCAGACCTCGGTGGGCAGGTGATTAGGAAGGTGGGAGAGGGAGAGAGGACCCTCATCCCGTAGGATGAGCATTGGGGATTCTGATTGGGACTGAGATTGGAATTCGGAGGCTGCAGGTCAGGCTGGAGTTTGGTTACTGGTGTGGATGTGACCCCAGAAGGGCTTCGGGGCTCCAAGAGCCCCCATGGTGAGGGTCTCTCAGGGGTGGGAGGTGCAGAAGAAAGCCATTTGGCCATTAGGAGAGACCCACCCTCCAGGTGTGCCTCATTCTAACTGTTGAAGAAGGCTGCAAACTCCCCAGCAATACAGAGGCTCTGTCATCACCAATTCTCAGAACAAGCCAGTTGGCTAGATAAATAAGACAGTGGAGGGAAATATGTGAGCAGACAAATTCTCCCAACTAGGCATTAGGTGGTAAGTGTGCAGAGGGCAAGGGCAAGTTCAGAATCTCAGAGTTGGGTTAAACCCCTAAGGCCTTTCGTCTGACCCATTTCTCCCCCAAAGCAGAGAGCTGGAAGAGAAGATGCAAACACTTACAGCTTACTAGTTTTTCTTTTATCCCCATCACACAAATCACTATACAAATAACTATGTAATTAACTAGATGGCTGTGATAAGAGCTATGGAGGAAAAGCAGAGAGGGCCCTGCCAGACTGTAACAGGGAGATTTAACCTAGTCTGGAGGGGAGAGGCTGCCCTGATGAAGGGAGGGACATTAAATCCAAGACTCACAGTGTGAGCCACAGGTGGTCCAAATGAAGAACATTCCAAGGAGAAGAAAGAGCAGTGGTTCAGGCGGTGATAGGGGCAATAGGTGTTGGTGGGGGCCAGTGGTGGATGTCCGTGATGGGAGATGCTCCAGGAGAGCCTACTTGTGTAGAGTCAAGGGACGGGCAGAGATGGGGGCTTTCTGCAGAGAGTAATGGGGAGCCATTACAGCTTTGAAGCTTGCTTGACAAAATCTGATTTGCGTTTTTATAATATGTCCCACCTGCCTAAGGAGTATGGAGGCTGGATTAGCGGGCCTCAGGATGGATGCAGGTATCCTACCAGGATGCTTTTGGAGCTTTTGTTATTCCATCGTTCAGTCTTGTAGGACTCTTTGCGACTGTATGGACTGCAGCAGACTAGGCTTCCCTGTCCTTCACTATCTCCCTGAGCTTGCTCAAACTCATATCCATTGATTGGCGATGCCATCCAACCATTTCATCAGCTGTCATTCCCTTCTCCTCCTGCCCTCAATCTTTTCCAACATCAGGGTCTTTTCAAATGAGGCAGTTCTTTGCATCAGGTAGCCAAAATATTGGAGCTTCAGCTTCAGCATCAATCCTTCCAATTAATATTCAGGGTTGATTTTCTGGTTTGATCTACTTGCTGTCCAAGGGACTCTCAAGAGTCCTCCAGCACAGTTTGAAAGCATCTTCTTCAGCACTCAGCCTTCTGGTCCAACTCTCACATCCATACATGACTACTGGAAAAACCATAGCTTTGACTATATGGACCTTTGTTGGCAAAGTGATGTTTCTGCTTTTTAATACACTGTCTAGATTTGTCTACACATTTCCAAGGGGCAAGTGTCTTAATTTCATGGCTGTAGTCACCATCCAAAGTGACTTTAGAGACCAAGAAAATAAAGTCTGTCACTGTTTCCATTGTTTCCCCATCTATTTGTCATGAAGTGATGGGACCAGATGCCAAGATCTTAGTGTTTTGAATGTTGAGATTTCATGCTGCTCTTGGAGTAGCAGCATGGAAAAGATAATGGTCACTTGGACTGGGACAGTAGTGGTGACTGTGTGATTGGAGAGAGTGTTAAATATGACTCTGGTTTATTTCTAAATTTTTAAAATTACAAATGACTTATTCATTATAAATAATCAAAAGATTCTAAAAGTAAATAATGAAGAAAGGTAATACTTTCCCCTTAACGCTCATCTTCCGCTCTTACCTGCTAAGGCCACCCTGCTGACAGCTGGAACAGGAGCAGCCTTGCACGTCTTTCCTTTGTGTTCATCTAAGGGGAGAGAGGTTTTCTTTTAAATGGGATATTACTTGCTACTTACTCTGCAACCTACTTTTCTCGCTTAACAGTACATCACAGATATCCTTTGCAATTCTGTAGGATTGTAGGTCTAACTCATATTTTAACAGCTTCCTGGTGTTCTACAGCGGGGCTTGTACAACAGTTTGTTTGATCACTGAGTAAATTGTTATTCAAATAGTTTCCTGCCACCACAAACAATGCTGAAATTATTAGGTTATCCTTAAATACAGGTGATTTTCCTCATAAGATACTTTCCCAGAAGGAGAATTTCTAGGTCAAAAGGCATGTGCATTTCTGATTTTAATCAATAGCACCAGGTTACTTGCCCTAAATTGTAATAGATAGTGCCAGATTACTTGCTCAGCAACAAATGAGAGCACCATTTCCTCAGATTTTTAGCAGACCTGAACATTTTACTCTTGCCATTTTTTCCAGTCTGACGAATTAAAGCAATGAAAACTTATTTCACTTTAATTTCCCAGCTAATAATCAGGGTAAGCATTTTATTGGCTATCTAGGTCTTCTCTCACAATGACTAGTTCATACCCTATTTCCACTTCTCTTTTGGGCATTTGTCTTTTTCTTTACAATTTCTATAAACTCTTCGTATATATGACATAATTTCCCTCTTACTGTCTTATATTTTGTAGATTCTGATAAATTATTTGTCTTTTTCTTTGTTTATGGTAGCTTCTACCATCAAAGTTTTAAAAATCAACTGTAGTATAATATCTATCTTTTTCTGTTACTCTTACAGGTATATCCCACTAAATTTATTCATAATTTCATTATCCAAATCTATTCTATTTTCCCTTAAATTTTTGTAATATTTTCACTGGTTCATTTTTATATTAAAATCTGTAACCCATTTGGAACATAATCTTTATGGGGGGGATGGGTAGGGATATCATTTTTTTTCTTTCAGTTGGATATCCAATTATGACAGTACCTTTTTTTGGTAAATTAATTTATTTATTTTAATTGGAGGCTAATTACTTTATAATATTGTAGTGGTTTTTGCCATACATTGACATGAATCAGCCATGGGTGTACATGTGTTCCCCATCCTGAACCTCCCTCCACTTCCCTCCCCATTCCATCCCTCACAGTCATCCCAGTGCACCAGCCCTGAGCACTTTGTCTCATGCTTCAAACCTCGACTGGCGATCTATTTCACATATGGTATATACATGTTTCAATGCTATCTCTCAAATTATCCCACCCTCACCTTTTCCCAGAGTCCAAAAGTCTGTTCTTTACATCTGTGTCTCTTTTGCTGTCTCGCATGTAGGGTCATTTCCATCTTTCTAAGCTCCATATATATGTGTTAGTATACTGTATTGGTGTTTTTCTTTCTGGCTTAATTCACTCTGTATAATAGGCTCCAGTTTCATCCACCTCATTAGAACTGATTCAAATACATTCTTTTTAACAGCTGAGTAATATTCCATTGTGTAAATACCACAGCTTTCTTATACATTCATCTGCCAATGGACATCTAGGTTGCTTCCAGGTCCTGGCTATTATAACAGTGCTGCAATGAACATTGGGGTACATGTGTCTCTTTCAATTCTGGTTTCCTTGGTGTGTATGCCCAGCAGTGGGATTGATGGGTCGTATGGCAGTTCTATTTCCAGTTTTTTAAGGAATCTCTACACTGTCCTCCATAGTGGCCATACTAGTTTGCATTCCCACCAACAGTGTAAGAGGATTCCCTTTTTGCTGCACCCTTTACAGCATTTATTGTTTATAGACTTTTGGATAGCAGCCATTCTGACAGGCTTGAGATGGTACCTGATTGTGGTTTTGATTTGCATTTCTCTGATAATGAGTGATGTTGAGCATCTTTTCATGTGTTTGTTAGCCATTTGTATGTCTTCTTTGGAGAAATGTCTATTTAGTTCTTTGGCCCNCATTCCCACCAACAGTGTAAGAGGATTCCCTTTTTGCTGCACCCTTTACAGCATTTATTGTTTATAGACTTTTGGATAGCAGCCATTCTGACAGGCTTGAGATGGTACCTGATTGTGGTTTTGATTTGCATTTCTCTGATAATGAGTGATGTTGAGCATCTTTTCATGTGTTTGTTAGCCATCTGTATGTCTTCTTTGGAGAAATGTCTATTTAGTTCTTTGGCCCATTTATGACAGCACCATTTTAAAAAATAATTCTCAGTTCGGTTCAGTTCAGTCGCTCAGTCGTGTCCAACTCTTTGTGACCCCATGAACCTCAGCACATCAGACCTCCCTGTCCATCACCAACCCCCAGAGTCTACTCAAACCCATGTCCATTGAGTAGATGTTGCCATCCAACCATCTCATCCTCTGTCATCCCCTTCTCCTCCTGCCCTCAATCTTTCCCAGCATCAGGGTCTTTTCAAATGAGTCATTTCTTCCCATCAGGTGGCCAAAGTATTGGAGTTTCAGCTTCAGTATCAGTCCCTCCAATGAACACCCAGGACTGATCTCCTTTAGGATGGACTGGTTGGATCTCCTTGTAGTCCAAGGAACTCTCAAGAGTCTCCTCCAACACCACAGTTCAAAAGCATCAATTCTTTGGCACTCAGCTTTCTTTATAGTCCAACTCTAACATCCATACATGACCACTGGAAGAACCATAGCCTTGACTAGACGGACCTTTGTTGGCAAAGTAATGCTTTTTGTTATGCTGTCTAGATTGGTCATAACTTTCCCTCCAAGGAGCAAGCGTCTTTTAATTTCATGGCTGCAATCACCATCTGCAGTGATTTTGGAGCCCCCAAAATAAAGTCAGTCACTGTTTCTACTGTTTCCCCAACTATTTGCCATGAAGTGATGGGACCAGATGCCATGATCTTAGCTTTCTGAATGTTGAGCCTTAAGCCAACATTTTTACTCTCCTCTTTCACTTTCATCAAGAGGCTCTTTAGTTCTTCCTCACTTTCTGCCATAATGGTGGTGTCATCTGCATATCTGAGGTTATTGATATTTCTCCCAACAATCTTGATTCCAGCTTGTGCTTCCTCCAGCCCAGCATTTCTCATGATGTACTCTGCATATAAGTTAAATAAGCAAAGTGACAATATACAGCCTTGACATACTCCTTTATTGAGATATTATAATTCACATACATACAATTTACCCATTTAAAGCATAGAATTTAATGTATTTTAATATATTCTTAGATAGGCAAATCACCACAGTCAATTTTAGAACCTTTCATTATCTCAAAAAGAAACCTTGTACCTTTTAGGTAGAGGATGAGATGGTTCAATAGATTATCTACTCAGTGGACATGAATTTGAGCAAATTCTGGAGATAGTGAGGGACAGAGGAGCCTGGAGGGCTACAGTCCATGGCGTTGCAAAGAGTCAGACACAACTCAGCATAGGAATAACAGCAACAACCTTTTAGGTGCTAGCTTGTTCCTGCCTCTGCCACCACTCATTGTTTTCTGTCTCTATAAACTTGCCTACTCTTGACATTTCTATAAATGGAATCATATAACATGTAGACTTTTGTAACTGCCTTTTTTCACACAGCATAACATTCTGAGGCTTATGCACTCTGTGGCACGTATCAGTATTTCATTCCTTTTTGTGGCCTAATAATATCCCTTGTCAGTTGATGGCCATTTGTTTTTTCTCACCTTTTGGCTCTTATAAATAATGCTACTTTCAACATCAGTGTACAAATTTTTTGTGTGGATATGTTTTCAGTTCTCTTGTCTACATACTTAGAACTAATGGGTCATATGGTGATTCTATGTTTACCTTTTGAGGGATTATCAGGCTGTTTTCCAAAGCGGCTGCACCATTTCACATTCCCACCAGCAGTTAGGGGTTCCCGTTTCTCCACATCTTCACCAACATTTGTTATTACCTGACTTTTTGATTTTAGCATCTTAGTGGATGTGAAGTGGTATATTATTGTGGTTTGATGTGCGTTTCCAATAGTGATGAACATCTTTTCAGGTGGCTTATTGGCTTATTTGTTTATCTTCTTCAGAGAACTATCTATTCAGTTCGATCTATTCATTGTTTTCTCTGATGAACTGAAATGAAACTTTATCATACATTACATTATTTTCTAATTTGGATCTATATATTGGTTGTTTGTTCCTCTGATCTGTTTACCACTTCCTAGCTTATCCTGTACTATTCAGGTCATGGTGGCTTTGTAATATCCTTTATTATCTAATAATGCAAGTTTCTTGTCAACTAGTCTTTCTTTTCATGTTTTCTCAACTAGACACACTTATTTTCCAAATATAATTCAACTTAATTTTTTACATTTCTAAAATACTTTTAAATTTGAGATTTTAATAGAAATTGCATGAAAGTGAAGTGAAAGTCTCTCAGTCATGTCCAACTCTGCAACCCCATGGACTATACAGTCTATGGAATTCTCCAGACCAGAATACTGGAGTGGATAGCCTTTCCCTTCTCCAGGGGATCTTCCCAACCCAGAGATCGACCCAGGTTTCCTGCATTGCAGGCAGATTCTTTACCACCTGAGCCACAAGGGAATTCAAAAAGGCTGGCTTGTCAGGAGTGGGAAATGAATTATTTTTATGAGAAACATGGCTTTTCTTTGAAACATGGCTACCATTCTATACGTTTTCTTTTGCTGCTGCTGCTGCTAAGTCGCTGCAGTCGTGTCTGACTCTGTGCGACCCCATAGACGGCATTTATATCTTGTTATATGTCCTTCAATAAGATTTCATAACTTTATCCAAAGAACTTTACCTTTGTGATTGTTGTTTTAAAAATATCCCTTAGTACTTTACTGTTTTGTCACTATTGCAAATTAATTTTTTTGTCATTTACATTTCTAATAGGTCTTTGCATTGAGAAAAAAACTATAGATTTTCCTTTACCTTGTATTTAGCCACCTAGTAACTTCTAAACTAAACTTTGTTGGAATTTCTTGAAATACAGTCATATCATTTGTAAACAAACATGTTTGTCATTTTAAGAAATCAGCTATTTATTCTAGTTAGTTTATTTTTGTCTTATTGAATTAGTTAAAATCTCCAAAAAATGTTGAATATTAGTGATGGTAATGAGCATCTTGGCAAGAGATGCTCTTGCCAATTTCTGGCAAAAGCTTCTGAATGTCATATATTTGTTATTGAGTTTTGATAGATAGTCTTTATCAAATTAAAATATTTTTCTTCCTTTTTTTACTTTGCTTTGTATTTTATTAGCAGTATTTGCTGAATGTTATGAAATGATTTTTGGCATCTATTACTATAGTCATATTTTGATCCTTTCAGTATTATTTTTGTCTTATTGAATTAGTTAAAATCTCCAAAAAATGTTGAATATTAGTGATGGTAATGAGCATCTTGGCAAGAGATGCTCTTGCCAATTTCTGGCAAAAGCTTCTGAATGTCATATATTTGTTATTGAGTTTTGATAGATAGTCTTTATCAAATTAAAATATTTTTCTTCCTTTTTTTACTTTGCTTTGTATTTTATTAGCAGTATTTGCTGAATGTTATGAAATGATTTTTGGCATCTATTACTATAGTCATATTTTGATCCTTTCAGTAGTTGATGTACTGGACTTATATTTATAAATTTCTTAATGTAGAATCATGTTTTTGATGATAAACTCTCCTATGTATGGTGTCGGAGAAGGCAATGGCACCCCACTCCAGTACTCTTGCCTGGAAAATCCCATGGATGGAGGAGCCTGGGAGGCTGCAGTCCATGGGATCGCGAAGAGTTGGACACGACTGAGTGACTTCAATTTCACTTTTCACTTTCATCCATTGGAGAAGGAAATGGCAACCCACTCCAGTGTTCTTGCCTGGAGAATCCCAGGGACGGTGGGCTGCCGTCTTTGGGGTCGCACAGAGTCGGAGACGACTGAAGCGACTTAGTAGCAGCATGTATGGTGTAAATTTGTGATACTTTTCCCATATCTAGTAGCTAATATCCTTATTTTAGACCTTGCTGTCATTGAAACTGGTCTGTAATTTTATCTTTCTCTTTTAATTCAATCTTTATAAGTTTGGGGAATTAAGAAGATGCTAGAGAATAAAACAAACCAGTAATATTTCCAAATTATTCTCTTGTTTGGAAATAATTTAGGTAACATTAAAAATCATCTGTTCTTAAAGGTTATATAAAACTAATTTTTGCTATAATCTGTGGCTTGTAATATTTTTATTTTATTCTTAATCATGGTAAAATACACATGATATAAAATTCACCATCTCATCCATTTTTAGTGTACATGTCATTAAGGGTAAGTACATTTACATTGTTATGCAGCCAATCCCCAGAAATCTTTTTATTTTGCAAAACTGAAACTCTATCTCCAGAACTCATTTTATCTTGCAAAACTGAAACTTTATACACATTAAACAAAAACTCCCTGTTTTCCCCATCCCTCAGCCTCTGACAGCCACAATTCTACTTTCTGTCTCTATGAATTTGACTGTTCTAGGTGTCTCTTTGGAGAAGGAAATGGCAACCCACTCCAGTATTCTTGCCTAGAGAATCCCATGAACAGAGGAGCCTGGTGGGCTGCTGTACATAAGATCGCACAGAGTCAGACATGACTAAAGTGACTTGGCGTGCATGCATTGGAGAGGGAAATGGCAACCCACTCCAGTATTCTTGCCTGGAGAATCCCAGGGACAGAGGAGCCTGGTGGGCTGCCGTCTATGGGGTCGCAGAGAGTTGGACACGACTGAAGCAACTTAGCAGCAGCAGCAGGTACCTCTTATGAGTGAAGTCATGCAGTATTGGTCTACCTGTAATGGTCTTTTTTTACTTAGCATCATGTCCTCAAGTTTCATCCAAGTTGTAGCATGTGTCAAAATTTCCTTCCTTTTTAAGGCCAAATGATATTCTATCATATATATATGTATGTATACGTATATTTTTACGTATATATACTGCATTTAGTATACCTATTCATCCACTGATGAACACGTGAGTTGCTTCCCCCCTTTGGGCTATTGTGAATAATGATTCTACAAACAGGGGTTTACAAATCCCTCTTTAAGACCTTGCTTTCAATTCTTTGGGGTATATTCCCAGGAGAGGAATTGCTGGATGATACAGTATCTTGTGGGCTTCCCAGGTGACTCAGTGGGTAAAGAGTCTGCCTGCAATGCAGCAGATGCAAACAGACACGAGTTTGTTCCCCAGCTCGGGAAGATGCCCTGGAGGAAGACAAGGCAGTCCACTCCAATATTCTTGCCTGGTGCTGGAAACATCAGTTCACTTTCTGGGTTGGGAAAATCCCCTGGGAAAAGCAGACTACCTACTTCAGTATTCTTGGGCTTCCCTGGTGGCTCAGAGAGTAAAGAATCTGCCTGCAATGTCTGGATTCAGTCCCTGGGTTGGGAAGATCCCCTGGAGGAGGGCAAGGCAACCCACTCCAGTATTCTTGCCTGGAGAATCCCCATGTACAGAGGAGCCTGGTGGGGTATAATCCATAGAATTGCAAAGAGCTGGACATGACTGAAGCAACTGAGCATGCATGCACATGGTATCTTGTAATGTTTTAATAGCAGAGTTTTCATTAAAAAAGCAACAACAACTTCTGTTTATTGGCCTATTCAAGATTTCAACTTCTGTGCTCAATTTTGATAATTTTCTACTTTGCCTGGAAAGCATCTACTTCCTCTTGGTTTTCACATTTGTTTTCAGAGGCTTATGTACATTATTGTCACAATTCTTTAACCTTTTCTGTACCTGTGATATGCCTCTTTTCTTATAATCTAATATGGTATGTTTTTGCTTTCTTGTTTTTCTTAACTAAGGTTGCCTGGAAAAGTTGATCAATTTTGTTGGTTTTTTCAAAGAACCAGGATTGGGTTTTCTTTTCATTATTTCTCTGTTATTTATTTTCTGTTGTGTTAGTTTCTGATTTTTATAACTGTTAATTTCATTTATTTTCTTTGGGCTTAGTTTGTTCTCTTTCTAGTTTCTTAAATAGTTAAAAATTTTTTTAGTCTTTGTTTCATTGTTAAGAGCACTTATGATCCACTATTTTTTTAAAAACCTAGATGTCCATCAGCAGATGAATGGATAAGAAAGCTGTGGTACATATACACAATGGAGTATTACTCAGCTATTAAAAAGAATACATTTGAATCAGTTCTAATGAGGTGGATGACGCTGGAGCCAATTATACAGAGTGAAGTAAGCCAGAAAGAAAAACACCAATACAGTATACTTATAGAACAGAACTAGGGAGGGGATGTTACCTGAGTACAAGGTAAGAAGGCTGGAGGGACACATCAAGGGAGAGTCCTGGAAGGAAAGAGGAAATTCTAAGTGCAGGAGAGACAAATGCAAATACTACACTGAAGATAAGAGGCAGGACCAAACCAGTGCCACAAAGCAAGAGTTCAGAGCTGGCCAGGCAAGTCAGAAGAGACCGGGGGAGGAGGGCCGTGGGAGGCTGCTGGAGTAACCCCGGATGGCCTTGGTAGAAAGCAGGTGATTCCTAGCCATCTGGGGATGATCCTTAGAGCTTACAGAACAGAAGCTAATGTGGCCACCAACTGCACTCTCACTCCTGTGCACTCAAGCTCCAAATTCCCCTTAGTGCTCCTAGGGCATCATCATCAGGTCCCTACTGACACACACCAGTCACATTACGCATGTGCCATCGTAGAGGGACAGCACCAATCTGGTTCTTCTCAGAGCTGAAGCACTTGCCTAAGTATCAGACAGCTTAGTCCAGTGATGGGAGCTTCCAGGCTGAAGCTTCCACCTTTTCCCCAAGGAGCAGTCAAATATTGTGTTACCCACCATCTCTACGTACTATCTACATCCAGCTGGAAGAGTGGGGAGGATAACCCCTATCCTTCAGATTTATCAAGCATTTCAAAGTTGGACAGTGTGCAGAACAAACTTCTTGATAACTGGCTAAATATAATTGATAAGAGTATGAAATTGAGCCAGAGAATGTGAGTTCAATCCTGACTCAGCCACTTTCAAAATGTGGATGGTCATGTAATTTCTCTAGGCCTATCTTGGGGAAACTGGGGTTAATATCTTGAAAGATCACTGTGAGTATTATAAGCAAATATAAAAAGCATTGTCATATGGTATTATAATCGCATTTGCTCTTACTATCTTAAGCAGGACACTCAGTATCCAGTAGACAGAGCTTCTTAACCCTTCATTCTTAAGCCTTTTACAAATGCTGTTTTGTTTTTTCCTACAAAAACAGCAGGGTCTTAACTGACAAATCTTAAAACAAAAAACAGTATCTAAAGGGGTCGGGATTGGGAGTTCATGTACACTCGTGGCTGATCCATGTCGATGTGTAGCAAAACGAATACAGTATAGTAAAGCAAACCAAACTAAAAAAATAAAAATTAATTTAAAAAAATAAAAAAATAAAAAATTCTCTTATATCTATAGTAAGTATATTTAAAAAAAATTATGGCTATATTTTTTCCTCTGAATACAGCTGTGTCTTATAAATTCTGTATGGTATGCTATTTTCTTTTTCATTACTAGGTGGTTTGTAATTTCAGTTTTGACTTTATTTTTGGTCCAGTAGTAATTTAAAAGAGTATTTCTTAATTGCCAAGCAGTATATACTTTTGGCCTTGAAATTAGTCTTATTTATAATAATATTGCTGTTCCTACTCCTTCTCTGATTGCATTTACTTGGTATATCTTTGCTCATTGCTTTATTTTCAGTCTTCTTTGTCACCTTGTTTTGAGAAAATTTCTTGTAAACAGCATGTGGCTATATTTTATGCTTTAAATTACTCAGACAATCTGTTTTTTTGATAGGGAAATTCAGCCTCTTCACATGTAGTGTAATATACCGATATACTTAGCTTTACTTGTTCCATCTTATTCCATATACTTTTGTTTCCTCCCCCCTCACACACACATCTTTGTTGTTGCTTTTGCTGGCTTGGTTGAAATTCTGCTTTACTTCTAGATTTCTGGTATTAAGAACTGAGTAGTTGGTTTACTGGAACAAGATGAAGAAAGATTTGGGAAGAAAATCATGGGCTCAATTTGGATTGTAAATTTTAAGATACATCCAGTTGGAAACATCAAGTGGGATGAAACATTCTACAGGAGATGTCAAGAGGGTATGCAGAAATACCAGAGCAGAACTCAAAGGGAGAATCCTGAATAAGGGCTACACACACCAACAACCCTGGATGGCACCTCAAGGTGGGGAAGGTGTTCAGAGATGCCTGGGACCCGGTCCTGAGGGATGCCACAGTTAACAGCTGATGAAAGAAGAAAAGCTGGCAATACATGAAGACTAGAAAGAAGGTCCCAGAGAAGGCAATGGCACCCCACTCCAGTACTCTTGCCTGGAAAATCCCATGGACAGAGGAGCCTGCTCTGCTGCAGTCCATGGGGTTGCTCATAGTCGGACACAACTGAGTGACTTCTTTTGCTTTTCACTTTCATGCATTGGAGAAGGAAATGGCAACCCACTCCAGTGTTCTTGCCTGGAGAATCCCAGGGACGGGGGAGCCTGGTGGGCTTCCGTCTATGGGGTTGCACAGAGTCGGACACAACTGAAGCGACTTAGCAGCAGCAGCAGCAGCAGAAGGAATGTCCACGGGGTAGAAGGAAAACTCAGAGAACGTGTCTGTCTGAGGAAGAAATATGTTCAAGACAGAAGAGATTATATGCATTAAATTCTGAGAGATATGATGAGGCCTAAACATAGTCTTTTAGTGACATAAAAGTCACTGGTACCTTGGCAAGCCTTGCAGAGGCTGAAGCCAGATAGTTGTGGAGGAGGAGAGGGTGGGTGGTGAGGAAGTGTGACAACAAAGGGAATAGATGGCAAAAGGTCTCAAGGCAGATGTGAGGTCCATAGGACTCCTTTGTTTACTTGTTTCAGGTGAGACACCAGAGTTGTCTGCCTGCTGTGGTGAAAGGTCCAGCAGAACCAGGAGGTCAAAAGAAAGGGGAAGAACCAATGGGATCCTTCGACCAATGGTAGCTGGTGGACCAGCGCACATGTTGAGAGATAGGGCCCAGCAGGAAGAAGGTCATGTTCTCCAGGAGGGAAGGTATGCATGACCAGGTGCCTGTTGCAGATGTGGAAAATGATGGTAAGGAGCACAGACCTGGGGCAGGAGGACCTGGGCCCTTCTGTCTGACACATCTCATGTCTTAAATTAGGAAGTGACATCACCCACTGACACTGCAGTGGAGCAGGGGAATGGATCAGACAGCTGGGGAGACAAGAAGAGAAAGCGGACACTAAGAGAAAGAGAGTGTGGGAGAACACGTGTGGCTTCAGAAGACCTTCTGGGCAGCAAGGGGCAGTGGGAGCAAAGCCTTTGGTTGGCCTGATGTTGATGACATTGATGACACGCTTTGTGTCTCTGGCTGAGCTCCACTGACCCCCCAGGCAAGGCTGGCTGTGGGTGCTATTCTGGCCCATTCTCGCTCCCACAGCCTCTCCCTTCATGCCAGTCACATAGCTAAAACAAGTTGGAACGTGGAGGCCGTATATATGTCAGGTACCAGATCTCACACATTTATAACAATCAGCTCCAAATTCTGATTCCTCTCTTCTGGGTCCTCCTCTCCAAAAAGGTGTAAGACCTTCTAGGAATGCTTACACGTGTAATCCAGGTGCCCTCTGGACACCATCAGATTTTGAGTTCTGGATAAAGCCATTTTCTCTCTAACATTCCCAGGGAGGTAGGGTTGATAGGCTAGGGATACAGATGCCGCCCATATAATTAGGGTTGCTCCCTGATACTCTCGCCATCTTGCCATCCACTGCATACACGTGCTTCCACCCATGCCACTGAGCTGCTGACGCAGGTCCTTTTGTCCCTCTCTGCAGTTACCTATCATTTCTAGTGACCAGCTGTTTTAGAGGAGGCTTTTTAGTAGGGCTGTAGGACTCTTAGTGACCTGCTTCTCATCTGCATCGTTGCCCTCTTCTCACTGGAGTGCTGGGCCGAAGTGGGCCAGGCCCAGCTTTGCACCATACCTGGAACTGTTGCCCTTCCAAACTCCAGGCCTTGCTACTCAATCTAGACCCCCGTGGGGATCTCCTCTCAGGATCCTCATGGTCTCTCCCCCAGCGTGGTCCCTTTGGAGACCTTGATCCTTATAATACATCCATCCATGTCTGAATCTCAGGGATGGACTAAGTTCAGTGTCCTTCATTAGTGCCTGAGGCCCATATACATTCAGAGATGGGGCTGGGCATCTGTTTCAGTATCCCTGACCACCCGTCATGGTGAAGCTCTAATTTTCTCTTCCACTATGAAAACCATGAGGCTGGTCTTCAAAGAGCTCACACAAGCCTTCGGTGTAAGTGAGGGTGGGGCAGTGAAGCTGGGCTGGACTCAAGTGTCAGATCTGGCCAAGCAGATAACCCAATTGCAAGGCCATGCTCATCCATATAGTGCTTTTTTGAAAATTAGCAAAAAGTACTCTCTTTTGGCAGGTTCAGCCTATGTCAGGCACATGGCTTGGAGAGCAGAGAGAGGGCAGAATTTCAGCCCCCTCTTGTCCTCTTGGCCAGAAGCCCTAGTGCCAGGAACAGCCAGCACCAGTCTAGACAGTGACCGTGCCTAGCAACACAGAGAACTAAAGAGCATGGAGATCAAAATATTGGATTCATAGGAAGCATGCACCTGGGTTCTGGTCCCTTTCCATCTGAGGTCCTGGGGGGGGGACAAAAAGATGGTGCCTAAGGTTCTCTCCTTCTGAGAATTTTGTATCTGAATTTTATATCTGAATTCCTCCCCTGCCTCTATGGCTCCCACTTTCTCCAGTGACCCACTGGAGACTCTTTATATGGTATCTGTCCTTTTACTCTAGGGGAGAGCTGAAACTGTGCCCTCAGGGACTGACCTTATTCTCCAGGTTTCAGTGGAGTAATGCACACACCACTAAGAAGTCCAGACTTCACACAAAGACACTCACTTAGAGAACACAGGGGAGATATTTCCTTAGAGGACTTTGAGAAGTGGGCAAGGGCTTCCTAAGCAGAGGGATGCCATGAGAAGAATCACTGGAACAAGAACCTGCAGGGTGTGTTCAATTACAGCAAAGCAATCCAGAGGGGCAGGAGTGTGAGGCTGTTGTTGGAGGTCAATAGACAGCAATTAAATTGAAGTGAAGGGCAATGGTGGTTACAAAGGCTTCCCCAGATCTGGTGAAGGGCCTAAAATGATCTGATAAGCAGTTAGGGCTTGGTCTTGTGGACAAAGGGGAACCACGGAAACTTTTTGAGCAGGAGAGTAGTAGGGTCAGGTCTTGGCACCAGGAAGATGACTCTAGCAGCTTGTGCTGGATGGTGAGGAGGATTTGCCAAACTCGGTCACTGCGTGGCTATGTCTGGTGTTTGTGGAAGATGAAAGCAGCAGATTTGGGAGGTCATTCTGAACAGCACCCCTGAACAGTCCCCTTTTCTTCACTGAATTGAGTATAATTAATTCACTCATTTCACAAACTTTGCCCCATATGAACTATGTGGGTCAATGTGCAAGGATGGAGGAGGGCAGGAGGAATCAGGATGAGCCCTCCCTTCCCCTCCCCTAGCCCCCTCTCCACCCCTCAATCAGAATGTGTTTTGATAAGTGGGGGCTTGGGAGACAGCATAAGGGTGACTGACTGTGCCTCCTCCACCAATTAAATTTTTTTAAAAGCTGCTATGGAAGGAGCGAATATTAGTTTCCTGATTTATAAAGCCAAATGGATTAAGCTCATTCATTGCCCGAGGAAACAAAAAGGAAATCTTCAATACCTCTGTGCACATTGAGAACAGGAACAATACTGGTCTTTAGAAAGCAGAAACCTAATTTGGGGGAATCAATTACCCTCTGTGTCCCTGCCTCTGTGGGCTCTCTCACTGGCTTTCTCTCAATAGAGATTTCCTGGGAGGTAAAATGTGGAGAAGTTGGTCAACCATAGGCACACCCTCCGTTTAGCCTTACAAACAGGAGGCAAAGACTAGGGTTTGTGGAGTGGGAGTTGGGGGTGCACCTAGATATCAGACACTTGTGGAAATGGGAGGAGGCAAGCTGTGGCTGGGGAGGGCTTTGGGATAAAACCTGGAGAATGGGGGAGGGGCAGATATAGGGATGTGCAGTGAGAGGGCAAGAGAAGGGGATGATGGGAACCTGGAATTTATAAGTGGGGGGAAGGGGAGCATCCTCCAGTCCGTGATGGGGTGAGGAGGACACTCTCTCAGCCTGGCTCCACAGACCCCAACCGCCTCCTGATTCGTCTCTTCTGTGGTCTGCACTTGCCCTTGTGGGTTTGAGCCTGCAGTGTGCAATGGCCAGAAAATTAGACAAAATGAAAGGGGATGGGGCGCCGGCCACAGTAGCCACGGAGTCACATTCACAGCCACACACAGAAGCGCGTGCACAAGCTCACACATTCCTGTGCTGGGTCTCAGACACTGGCCCACGGTCCCCAGCCCCAGAGCCGCACTCACCCCGATGCACTCACAATCACACGCGGGGAGTCCCACACTCACAAGGACAGAGTCACAGACTCAAACCGGCACCCCACATACTCCCACCCGAAATCGCCCACATTCCGCCTCCCCCAAGTCCAAGCTGAAGCTCCCACGGTGTCTCACCACCCCACACAGCCCTCACTCTGGCATGTGGTCTCACACACACACACACACACACACACACACACACACAGAGTCCCTCACACGCACACACTCTGGCTGTGCTTTTGTGTTTTGTCAGAATTAATGAGAAAAGTTCCCGTGCCCTGCGGGTAATTAGTGTCCTTGGAGTTAAATAAGCTAATGGCGGGCACCTCTGGCCCAAGCAATTATGTTTGTGTATTGAATAATTGATTCAAAGGGGGGGAAGGGCCGCTAATCAGATCTGAACATAATGAATTGATTTAATTAACAGGGGAATCTGAGGAGCCCTGGGAAACGCAGGCTTCTTCACTCGGCTGAGCGAGCGCGGCCAGCGCGGAGAGAAAAGCGCTCGGCGGCGGCGGCTCCGGCGGCTCCGGCCCGGCCCGGGCACCGAGGCTGGGCGGACTCGCCCCGGCCCCAGCCCCGCCCCAGCCCCGCCCCGTCCCGCCCCGCCCCCGGGTCTGGCCGGCCCGCCCGCCCGCGGGAGCTCCTAGCCGGTGGGGCTCAGCTCCGGGCGCCGGTCGATCCGCCCCAGTCCGCGGCCGCGCTCGCCGGGCGCGGAGCCCGCGCGGGGCCGGCGGGAGCAAAGCAGACGGGCGACGGTGGAGTCCGAGCCGCCCGCACCTCCGCGTCCTCGGCCCGGGCCGGGCTGGAGCCGCCGGGGACCATGGTGTTGGACCAAGAGGACGGTAGGTGCCCGGGGACCCGCGGGGCGCAGGGCGAGGGCGGCTGCAGCTTCCTCCGTGCCCGGCCCCGGCCGCCTTTGGCCCGCTCCCCGGAAGCCCGGCGGTGGAGGTGCGCGCGGGTGCTTGTCGAAGTGCCGGGCTCAGCCCGAGGCTCCTCAGCCGGATTAGGAAGTCACACGGGCCAGCCAAGCCCGGCAGCCCTGCACGCTCGGGCAGGGAACTTTCTCACTGGCTCTTGCCGCCTCGCTGGCAAAGGAGCACCTCTCCGATCCGCGACGTGGGCTTCCCACAGTGCCCACTGACCCCAGTCTCTCTGCCTCCCCACTGGGTATCTGCATGTTCCCGCTTCTGCACCGTTGCGGAAGGTCTCCCCCAGGAGGATGCCCAGAAAAGCCTGGGGTGGGGGTGCCGTCCAACCAGCACCGTCCTGGGGTCCCTCAGGTCTGGAACTTCATAGCTGCGGGATGGGTAACATGGCTTCACACCTTTCCGGGCTGGGGAGGACTCTCGCTGATCAGCTACCCCAGCCCAGAGTGTTGGGAGGTGCACTGCCGGTTAGGGCATGTGGATGGGCTGTATATCCAAGATAGCAGAGGCGGATTCACCTTGAAGGAATGAGTTTTTAAGCTTCAGAGCCCTTCCGTTGTAATTTTGTTTAGTAAATCTCCTATTATTTTTCTTAAAGACCCTTTACTTACCCACCCCAACCCTAGTTGCATAAGAAAGCTTGACTCTCAGAAAATCTAACCATCCCTGGGTCCAGTCACACCCTTCCCATTGTAACGCCAGTCTCTTAGGAGAACTTACAGCTCTGCTGGTCCATGGAGCATCCCCAGATACTAGGGCTGTTCTCTGGAGCAGGGAGATGAAGCCCTAAGGCAGGAGGCTGGGAAATTGGGGGTTGGGAGGCAGCTGCTGGTCTGCAGGGAGGGGTCTGGGTGCCTGGCCTTTCTCTCTGGCCCCACTAGTCCCTTGTCCCACCCTGCCACCTCCCAGTAGGGTGATTAACTGTCCTGGTTTGCCCAGGACCATCCCTGTTTTATCATTGACAGGCCCAGGTCCTAGAAGCCCCTCAGTTCAGAGAACTGGGACAAACTAGGACATCTGGTCGACAGCCTATATCCACAACCTTCTCTGGGCTGTTGTGCAGGGGTGGGTTGGCCTTCACTGAAGGGACGGGGAGACTTGTTTTCTGGAGTGTAGATTCTGCATGCTGCTGCTAAGTCGTTTCAGTCGTGTCCGACTCTGTGCGACCCCAGAGACGGCAGCCCACGAGGCTCCCCCGTCCCTGGGATTCTCCAGGCAAGAACGCTGGAGTGGGTTGCCATTTCCTTCTCCAATGCATGAAAGTGAAAAGTGAAAGTGAAGTCGCTCAGTCATGTCCGACTCTTCTTGACCCCATGGACTGCAGCCCACCAGGCTCCTCCATCCATGGGATTCTCCAGGCAAGAGTACTGGGGTGGGGTGCCATTGCCTTCTCCATAGGCCCTCACAAAACCTAACAAGTTATAACGGCAGCTTCCTGGAAGGCCTGTCCTGGGCTTCCAGAAACCAAAAGAGGAAAAGTTTGCCAACTGTCTACTTTGCCACTCTAATTGGTTGCAAATCCCTATGCATGGGCGGCTTTGTGGGAGTAGGGGGCTGGGCAGGGTGGGGCGCCTGAACTTGGGCAGCAGGCATCCTGATGGTATGCAAAGTCTGTAGATTCACTCTGTCCCCTCAACAGTGGCGGCCACTGGGAACGGGTCTTTGTCACTCCAGATACCCCATTTGAGTGTCACCTGTGAGGCCAGCTTGTAACTCCATTTGGAGCTGGAAGCAGGCCCTCAGGCCAAGGCACATGTGACAAGCCCCAGGAGTTCTGGAATATCTGGTCTGCTGGGCCCCCCGGGGCATCAAGTCTTCAGCCCCTCCCCCACAACCTCAGTGCAGGAATCCTTCATCGGGACTTTGCTGCCAGCTGCAATGACAAACTGCTAGGACCTGCCCAAAACTTTGTAAAGCAGCCAGGCTCACCCCCTTTCTGCTCACCGTAACCTAGGGGGCTGAGCAACTAGCCTTCCTCTGCTGTCCCCAGAGGCATTTCAAGGGCATTTTGGAGCACTCTTGGCAGTATCACGGTGAGAGTTCATGCTCATCACCTGTGGAATGTGTCAGGTGTGACACGCCCCCTCCCTGCCCCCCAGCCCCCCTGGACCTGAAGGCAGCTTGGGTGGGAGTGAGCATGGGCACAGGAATTACCTCCCTGCCCAACAATTACCCATAAGCTGAGAGGGAGGCTGCTGGAGGAGCCAGGCTCCTCCCTGGGTTTGTCAGGCCAGCAGGCCCCTTCCTGGGTGGGACCTCAAGTCACCCAAAGCGTCCAAGGGTTGCTGGGTAGCTCTGTCCACCAGAAGGCCTCTGTGGAGGCCCTTCTCCAGATGAGTGTGGCAGCTCAGTGCTCATCACTGGGGCTGCAGAGGGAACTGCCTGTGGGCAAAGGCAGCTAGCCCTTCACACACAGCACCAACTCCCTGCTCACACCTCAGCCTCTTCTACAGCATTGTTCTGTAACTCAGGCCTGCTCCAGTCCCTGGGTTGGGCTGCAAGGCCCCTGACTCCCGAAAGAGATGCTGCTAACTGTGTGGCTGCTAATTGGGCACCTTGAGAGCTGGGCAGATCTGATGTTGGGACAGAGTTCCAAGCACACACCTGAGAGTGAGAAGGAGGCCCCAGCTAATCAAGCTTGGGTCTGTGGGTCAGGGCCAGACCCTGAGAGTGAGGAGAAGCAGTCCCAGAGGCCTGGAGTAAGGCCACAGCCCTTGCAGAGTGAACACCTCCAGGTAGCAAGAGGTGTCTCCAGAAAGAAGCTCCCCCTTGCCAGCCTGCTGAGTCCAGTGCTTGCTGCGCTGTCAGGCCCCCAGCTCGGGCTGGGGTGAGGGGCTGGCACTAAATGTGCCGGCGGCGGCAGTGCCAAAGCCTCCCTCAGACCCTCAGGGTACAGTTGAGCTGCAGTGGCAGGGGAGAGATCAAGCTCGCAGTCCTGAGGGATGGTGAGTCTGAGCAAAATGATATATTTAACATCAAATATACTCAAGGACTATTAGGATTAAGTATTCAAGATGAAGGGGAAAGCGAAACTCTCTGAGCTGCGGATGAAGCATCTCATTAGAAGCAGCCTCTCTTCTGTTTTCTCAAAGCTTGACTTCCCTGCCTCGGGTAGAGGAGGATGGGCGGCAGCACCATCCCCTCTCCCCTTCCCCCTCCCATCGGGCACCCCATATTGGAGCCCCCTAGGGCTTAAGGGGCATGACCTGGCCTTCAAATCTCCTTTGTACCCACTGCCTCCCCCCCACCATTGTCCGGGGTGCCACAGTTTACAAAGCACATTCATACACATTGTCTCATCTGATACCCACAGCAAATTTGGAGATAGCAAAGCCATCTTCTGCCTCACAGACAGGGAAACTGAGGCCCCAGGGAGAGAAAATGACTTGCAAAAGCCCCCTATTGGTAATAGGCAGAGACGAGATGAGGTCGTGATGGCACTTTGCCCCTCCAAGGACTCCAGCTTCCTTCTCCTTGCCTGGATCTAATCCTTGGAAGTGACTGCGGGGGATGAGCCTCTGGCACATGTGCCTGGAGAAGAGCTGTTAAGATTTCCATCCCATCCTGGAACTCTGTACTGTCAAGAGAGAAAAAAAAGCCCTTGATATTGAAGAGTGGCCTTCCTGGAGAAGGCAGCCTGGGTACCAGCCCCAAGGTGCTCAGAGAGAAGCAGGATTCAGAAGGAGAGGAGATGAACACTGTATCTCTTCCTGCCTCCTGCATTACTAAGCAAAAATCATCAACTCTGTAATAGTAGGAATCTTTTTCACTGCTATATCCCCAGTGCCTTAGAATAGAGCTTGGTGCATAATATGTGCTCAATAAATAGTTGTGGAATGAAAATAATAACCTTCAAGGCCATGCTGTGCTTGCTCAGATAGGAGCTGAGACAGGATCTCATTCTCTGTGAAACTGAGATGCTCTTCTGAGGGGCTGCTGGAGTAAGGGTGGTGATGGAAGACTCAACAGTGGGAAAATCTGTGCCCTGCAGAGGGTTAACTTTGCCAAACAATCCAGGAAGCAACCAGGAACCCCAGAGAGAGGAGGTAGGAAGGGAGGGTATGTGAGAAAGAGTGCCCCGTGGGAAGGGGCCAAAATCAAGGCTGAGGGGACTGACAGGAGTGGTCTACCAGACAGTGATTGGGAATGAGGACCCTGGGGCCTGAGCAGAGCCACGCGCCGAGTTGAGGCCTATAGGCCTCCAGGTGGCGCTGCGGAGCCGAGCAGCCGCGCGTCTCCACTCCCCATTAACTCGGGAGGGAGGGGTGCCTCGGGAAATGTGTGCATTTATTCAGTAGCAGGAGTGCAAACCTCATACATTGAGGGAGAAAGGCAGCGGGAGACGGCCGCCGAGATTCCCCCATCTCTTTGAATATAATTTTAGATTGAGATTCAGATTAAATCCGAGGGGAAAACACTTTATGAGGCTGAAAGCTGTGTCGTTGCCAGAGCCAGGGTTATGAGCTATCAAATGCAATTACATTAAGACAGATTATACAGGGCAAATTGAGCCATTTAGAAGGTGAGAATCAAAGAAACGGCTCTGATCCTCTCTTCCCACTTCTCGCTCCCTCTCCCTCTCCCTCTCCAAATTGCAGTTCGTAGTTCCTTGCAATTCTGAGGCACAAAAGTAGGTGAGACTGCTTTTGTATCTGCGAAGTGCTTCACTCCTGAATGTAATTCTAGCTGAGTGCAATCTAGGTTAAGAGCCGGACAAGCGGGTAATTAGAGTCCGCTCGCTGCCCGAGGACCGGCCGCCCCGCCAAAGCGCGTCCGGAACCGGCGCCTTCTCCCGGCCGAGTCGAGCTGCGGCTGGACACGGAGCGCCCGAGATGATGGTGCTGGACAAGGAGGACGGTAGGTGGCGGGCGGGGGTCCCAACGCCCCGCGCCCCTGCGCCCCCGCCGCGGCGCGCGGGAACACACACGCCGGGACACGGGCGCGCACACGCCGGGCTGTGCTGGGCTGGCGGTCCCCAGGGGTCTTGGGACTGGGGTGGGGAGGCAAGGGAGCTCTGGGCTGCGCGTCCCCGGGGCCGGGCCAGGCCGAACCGGACCGCGGGCTGGCGAGCTGTGCTCCGGTCGTGTGATGCTCTGCGGGGCCGCGTGGAGGCTCCGGCTGCCCTCGGATCGGCGCAGCGGCGGTTCGCGTAGAGCATTTCATCGTTGCGGCTGCTCCCCTCACCGCAGCCATCACCCTCGCGCCGCACGCGTAACCCGAGAGTCGCAGAGCGCCGAGCAAATCAGTGGCTTCGGGAAATCGGACTCCAGAGCTTGCGGCCGGCTGGCGCGCAGAAAGAAGGTGGCCACCGGGGTGCCCAGCAGGCCAGGGGGAAAGCCGGCCAGACCCTCAGGGACACGGCTGCCAGAAAGCTCGTTGAGATAAAGGGTCGCCTCCTGTGCTGCCCACTGTCTCCCTGCGGGCTCTTGAGCTCGGAGGTAGGAGTTTGGCCCAGAGGAAGAAAGTGTCCCGCTCCTGGCCAGTAGCACGCGTGCCGGAGCCACCAGGAGCTACCCTGATCAAGAGCTTCACTGCGCCTGAGAGGTCAGAACAGCGGGGCCCGTGGTGGCTAGAAGCCACTAGCAGGTGGTCTCACATACCCAAAGCCTTCCTGACCGCGACTGT
>SJXQ01001556.1:0-84336 GCA_006408695.1 Aepyceros melampus | reverse complement strand
GCGACTGTCCCGCAGTAATTGTCCTGGTATGTGCAGGAGAGGTCAGAGAAGCCAGCCCCCTTGAGGATAAAACCAGTGAGTGTCCTGTGACCCGGGGCAGCCCTCGGGGTCGGGAGAGTGGCCTTTCCCTGGCCCTGACCCAGGCCCTCCTGCCCTGGAGGTGAGGGTTACCTGGTGGGTTAGTGTTGTCGCGAGACATGAATGTAATTGTTAGCACCCAGGCCCCACCTGCGTTGTACTGCTGGTGAGGACCTGAGAAGAGGGGTTTTCTGTGAGTCAGCGGGATTCCTCTTAGAGTGACATCAGCTGACCTCTCCCAGTGAGTTTGGAGGTCTGTGCCCTCTGCCCTCCAGGTCGGTGGTGTTCCTGACATGGTCACTTGGTGGAAATCTGAAGTTAAGTGACTTAAGGTCACACAGGATGTTCGCTTTGCTGCCCCTGTGTGCTGATGCCCCTAGCCTCCCTTCCACCCACTGAGACCTCAGGCAGGAAGGGCCATTTAAAATGTCTGGCCCAGGGGTGGCATGTGGGGGAGCTCTGTGGCTGGTCAGCCCATTTCTGGGCATGTGTGTAGACAGAGAGGGAGGAGGACTAAATGCTCAGGCCAAAAGACTCCGTTTGCCAGGGTTTGGCTAGGGTGAGACACCCACTTCCTGTGTGCTGTTCTTTCTTTACAGGCCCCTCCCCTGGGGCCCCAGGTGGGCCATTAGCGGGCTGGGCTGGTGCAGGTGTGTACAGATTGGACCGGAGAAGAGGTCTGGGGTGAGGCCAGACAAGGAGGAAGGAGCCCTTGCTTTAGCTCCGTTCTCATCGACTCCCCGTGTTATCTTGGACCAGTCATGCTCATCTCAAGACCTCACTTTTCCTCTTGGTAAAGTGAGGAGCCAGGGCAGCCAGGTCCTTCCTTGGTGTTTGGAGGTGCTCTCACCATGGGGAGCATGCGGAAATTGGAGTATGTCTTCAGCCCAGATTGTTTGGCATTGACTCCCTAGGCCCAAGCCAGAAATCCAGAAGACCCAGGCCTGTACACAGGTGGCCTCAAGCAGGAAGACTGGCTTCCAGCTGACAAGATAACACCGCCACCAGCACCTCAGGTCTTATACTCTGTGCAGGCACCCCAGAATGCCTCGGCTCTGTGTACTAAAGGTTTCTAGATGAGCCCTAAATGGAAATGGTTCTCTGGAGGTTATTTCAGCCTACCCCCCTGGTATATGTGTTTCCCTTAGTGTTCCCCAGACCTGTAGAGAGGAGCTGACTCTGCCCTAAGGTCCCCCAGCCTGCCCAGTCTTAATGATGTGGTGCCCAGTAGTGCTGAGATCACTGAGCTCTGAGACCCCTCACAGCACAAGGAAGAAGACTGGCTTAAGTCCTGAGGAGTCATTTGATTCATGTCCTCAGCATGTCTTTCAAAAGCAGCCTTTTTGCTCATAAATCCACCCTCCATTCCTTGTTGGAGTCTAGCATCTCCTGGTTCCAGGAAACCTTGAAGGTGGTACCTTCAGCTAGGTGGATAGAGAAAGGCTCTAGACCCAATCACATCCTCACCCCCTCACCCCAAACCTGCTGCCTAATTCCTTCCTCACACTTAATGCTCTCCCAGCAGGTGGCCGTCTGGGCTGGGTGGCAGCACTGGTCCCCAGGGCCCCCGAGGAGTGTGTTCCTCCCGACTGTGGACTGCACCCTTTGTCTGGCTGCAGCGGGGAACTCGGGCTCCTATTAACCACCCCCAATGCCTTTTCTCCACCTGACAGCATCTTGTGGGAAGAGGCCCAGGCTCCTCTGGTTGAAGTCAGGTCTGCCAGCTGCCGAGGACCAAAGCTCTTGCTCTGCTGAGCTGCAGGGCTTTCATGTTGCACTTCTGAAAGATAATAAAATATCAATCGCTTTGCCGTAGCAACGGGTTTAAGAGACTTTCTGAAGTATTGAATCGTCAGAAAAAAAAAATTTTTTTTTTGCTTTTAAGCACAGTGCATTATTAATAAAGTAATCCATTAGGTCGAGCAGTGAAGGGCCACCACAGAGAGGAAAGATCTGTTTTGCAAACGTTAAACTTCGGGTTTCAAGATTAATTGCTTTCATTTGGATGCTTGCTCTTGGCCTAGCCAGCTCCACTTTACTGGAACTCAGGGTCCTGCCTTTCTATGTGCCGTGGGGCCTGCCTGTCAGCAAAGGGAGCCCAGCTCCAACTTTCCTGGAGAAACCACCCTTCTCCCCCTGGCATCTGTGCTTGGACTGGCACCAGGCAGTGGGCTTTCCGAGGAGGTTTGTGGTCCAAGGGGAGCTATAGCCTTGAACCCTGAAGAGTCAGATTTGCTCTCAGCCTGTTGGAGAAATGGCCCTAGAGCAGGAGCAAGCAGCAGAGGGTCCAGGCAGCCCCAGAAACAGGGAGAGCCTCAGGTTGTGAAGGAATGGGCAGGAGAGCATGCTGAAGTCACCCCCAAAGTGTGGCCCCACGTGTGTGCTGCAGAAGGGCAGGTCTGGGTGTAAGCTGCCTCTGCATAGGCCCGGCAGGAGAGCCGGGGCGACTGCAGGAAACACAGGCAGCCAGTGGAACTAAACGCCAGACTTAATTCCTAGGGCATTTTTAATAAGTTAAAAAGACCTAAGGAGATTGGAGCTGGGCTGAGGAGGGCCAGACAGTGTATCTTCAATTGTTAATGACCACTATGAGCACAGCCTCCACAGCAGACTAGGTTGATCCATGGGGGCAAGCTCTCAGCTACACTTGGCTACTGACCGGCAGGACCTCCTAGAATATCCCGTCATGCTCTGAACCACAGAGGGTCCTAGGGGCCTCTCCCAGCAGAATGTGGCCAGGACCTCTCTGGTCCTGGAGGAAAGGCAGGGAGGGAGTGGGCCCTGATGCTGTTCCGTAGTGCAAACCCCAACCCATTGGCAGAATGGTGGAGCCCACTGGACACTGCTCTCTGTTGAGGGCTGGTAAAGGCCATGTGAGGCTGGCACGGTGGGGACCAGGCCTGGCACCCACCGTGTGCCTGGAAGAGAAGGGTCTCCATCTGCACCCACCAGTCTGGCCTGGGCTTCAGCCATTTCCTCATGCAGGGGATGAAGCATCACAAAATCTGAGCATGTACAGCTATGTCCCCTTCCTGCCCAAACTCAGCGAGGCAGGGAGCCTGTAAGGATGGCTTTCCCCAACCCCCTCCCAGAGCCCAGGGTAAAAAGCAGGTGCTTCTGTCTGTTCCCTGCTCTTCCATTCATCTGCCCATGTGGAGAACTCAGGACGCGGCGGGGTGGGGGGGTTGGGGGGGACAGGGAAACAACATAAATTGGTCTGTCGTCCAGAATCCATGTCTCGCTAATGTACCCAGATTAACTCAACTGTAAATTGTCTCCTTGGATGGCAGTGTCTTGCTAAAAGTTTCCCATATGATTCATGATTTGGATTGCTTTTAACGGCTATTGGCTAAGCAAGCCGGTGACTGTACAAGGTGATGCAATTGGCATTAGCGAGGGAGGCACGGGAGCGTGTAATGCAGTCAATACTGCATTAACTACTGATGCCCAATTACAGGAGTGGGAGAGAGCCTTTCAGGAGCATTAGGACTGGGGGAAGCTGAGATCACTGGCCGCTGCTCGCCTAAAAGCTTCACCCTTTGCGTGCCGGGGCTCGGCCCTGGCCTGGCCACTCACTTGGCCTCTGTGGCCGTAGGAACTGCCTCTCTCTCTCTTTCATGTCCCACAATGATGCTTTTAGCACATGGAAATGTGCATTTTCCTAGAGCTGGGGCCTGCTTCTCATCCCTCCTGAGAATTGATTTCCCACCTAGCTCCAAGTCCCAGAGTCAGATGGGGTGGCTGCCCCACCTGCTTCCGTTTAAGGAACCACTCAGAAAGCCCCATCTGAGAGTAGGACAGAGAGGAGGTCTATTTTGGTCTTTCCCCCTTGAAACAGATGGATGGTTGCCATTGAGCATTGGCGGCCGACCCTCTATGATCGGAAGAGACGTGAGGTTTAGCCTCAGCACAGCTGGACTGCTGGCACAGGCAAGGCTGCTGAAGCTGGAGAGTGGTCCTGGCTGGGCCTTCTCTGAACAGAAGACAGAGCTGGTTGGCTGATGAAAGTGCCCAAGCCAGCATGGGGTCCTTAGCCAATGTGGGCCCCCTCTAGAGCTACATCCCACAAAGGGCAGAGCTGTCCCCGTGTAGCCAGGAGGCCAAAACTGTTGTTTGGGTCCAATTCCAGGGGCCAGAGGACCTCCCAGGAACCCCTGATCAGGTACATTATGAAGTTTGGAAGCAGCTAGGGATGAAGGTAGAAAAAAGGACCTGATACCCCAGTGTGCTTTTAAGCAGGTACTTTGAGACTGGCTGCCACATCAGCAGTGCTGAGCTACGTAGGCCCACTATGTCCACTGTAGTTCTGTGTTCTGTGCCAACCCAGTGTTGAGGTGGTTTTGCCTCTATACTTTCTCATCTCTATGGTGAGAACAACCACATCTAACTGGCAGGATTGTTATCAAAATTAACTCAGATAATGTCCACATACACATATAATAAACCAGGAAGCTTCATGCATTGTGAAGTAACAGTGCTATCTGCAAAACCACAGGCTGATCAGAAATAGTCCTATGCCCAGATCCATGCTTTGTTTGCTGCCCGGCGCTGGGCCCTCATCCTCCCTTTTCTCTAGTTTATCCATCATGGCCATCCCTCACCACTGTCAGGGAGGCAGGGTGAACTCACTACTCACTACTGTTCAGGTCCTTACAGTCAGGTAGCACCATGGGAAGAAGCCTCCAAAATCACTCTTTGTAAGGCCTTCCATCTACAGTGGCAGAGTTGAGACTCAAAGTTGCCAAGAATTACGTAGGGAGTTAGAGCCCAGAGCTTTAGCATCTTTCTGTGTTCCATCCTGGCTTCCATGCCTCTGCCTGTACCCAAAGTGTGGCAAGGCTGGATGGTAGAAACCTCTAATAAGGAGGAATATGAGCCTTACCAAGACCATGTGTCTGGGCATCCTACTCATGGCCCCACTGACAGCCAGGGCGTGTGTTCTCAGATGTAGGTAGGTCCTCCTGGTAGGTGCTAATGGGTGCTAACCTGACCTGGGCCTTCATGGGCTGGAAAAGCCCCAGAGGTACATGTGCCTGTAGCCCATGCCGCCTGCCTGCCCTGCCTGGAGCTGAAGGACACCGAGGCACACAGGACATCCTCCCAGCCTCGGCTGAACTTTCCGTGGTGCTGCTGGCCTGAGTTTTCCTGGTAGGTCTGTACTCTAGATAGGGCTACACCAGTGGAGTCACCTCGTGCTGACTTGGAAAAGCTGATTTTGCACATCCCTTCCCACTCTGAGTTCAGTGATATCACATTGGTAACTCGATACAAGCCATAGTGGAAATATTAACACCACAGAAATTGGCAAACACTGGAAATCAAGGTTTCTTTTTTCCTGGAGAATCAGTTGTGAGATATTTATCAGCACGTCACTGGATTGCATTCATCTGTGACTCTGGACCTAACTGTTTCAGCACCATTCTCCCATCCCATCTACCACCTTTCTTTTGGTGCCAGAGGACCCAGCCTTTGCCACCCTGACATTCTAGCAGATTCCTGCGGCCACACTAGGCTGGGCAGGACTGATGTGTCCACTCTGGTTTGATCTCCCGTGCCGTTCTGGCATTTCCCTCTGCACCCTTGCTCATGCTGTCCCCCTTGCCTGGTGCATCCTCTCTACCCTTTGGTTGGCCTTGAGGGAGCCTACAGGCAGCCTGGGCTTCTTACAGACCATTCCAGGTCCTGCTCAGAGTCACATCCACCCAGCTAGCTACAAGCTCATCTCTCATTGGTTGGAGGATGTTTATTTTGTGTTCTGGCTAAGGCCGGAGCCTATTGTGGCTGACATAACAGGGGTGGGAGGCTGGCCCAGGTACAGGGACAGATGCCTCAGAGTACAGGCCTACCGGGTCAGATTGGATCCCCAACTCCACCTGCTACCCCTTCCTATGTGGGCTTTCTTGAGTGGCCTACTGCTCCACATGCAGCCTGCTAGCATAAGTCAGGAGACCCGGCTGACTGCTGTGTGACTTCAGGCAACTTCCTGGGCCTCGGTTTTCACATGTCTACAGTGGGGGCAACACTTAACTGGCACCTAATGTCCATGTACACACCGCTAATCCTGGAAGCCTAGTGTCCATGTGAAGTGAGAGTGCTCACTACACAGATGCAGGATGATCTCTTTGGCTTTGGCCTCTTGGTCTTTACACAGCAGCTCTTGTTTCACTGACCCCTTAATTAAAAGCAAGCGTTGTACTGTGCATGTGTATCAGTTAGTTATTGCTGCATAACCGACCACTCCAAAACCCAGAGGCTCAAAACAACAAGCATCTATTTAGCTTTTGAATCTGTGTGTCAGTAATGAAGGCTAGACTTGGCTAAGGGGTTTTTTGGGCCTTGGCTGGACTCGCTCATGCCTGGGGGATGGCTGATCAGCTGGATGCTGGGGGTAACAAGACTATGTCCCTCATCATCCAGCAGACTTTTCTAGATGGTTCCCAGGCTGGAGGCAGGTCCAGGATGAATGTGCACAAGGCTTCTTGAGGCCTCGGCTTGGCTCTGGGATATTGTCACTTTGTATTCTGTTGGCCAAAATAAATCACAAGGCCAGCCCCAATTCAAGAGATGGGGGAACAGTTCTGTCCTTGAAGGAAGGAGGTGAAAAGTCACATTGCAAAGGGTGTAAATATGGGGAGGGGTAGAGACTTAGAGCCACGTACAGGTTGCACAACTCACAAGACCAGAGCTGGGCTGTGAGCCCAGGCCATCCGTACTCCTTCTCTGTGCTCTGCTGGCTCCCAGCTCCCCATTGCAGCTGGCGGACTTGAGGATGGACTTGAGAAGGACACTTGTGACCCTGAGTAGGATCAGGAATGGTCTGTAATGGGGCTGCAGGGGGAGCTCATGGGAGAGGGATGGAGCCAGCAAGAGGATGACTTGGGGTTGGGGGTGTGGGAGGCTTCCTTTGGGGGCCATTGTTGAGGGCCAACGTCAGAGCCTGGCCGGTTCCTCCATGGGGAAGCCTGGAGGGGGACCACAGTGAGGTCAGGCCCCACTGCCTTCTCTGGCTTTTCGTCTGTCCTGCAAAGCCGCCCATCAGTTGCAAGGGGCGTGAAGTTCTTTGGTTCCCAGAGCGGCTGAAACCTGGGCATCCATGCAGATGCAGCCAGGCGGGAATCAATTCATTGGTTAGCCCCTCGCCTCAAAACAGGGCAGTAAGTGGGCTGGTGAGAGCCCGTGTACATTCATAAACCAGCTGATTGAAAAGCAATATTTCAGATAAATACAAGCCAGCGATCTATCAGTGGTTGTAATAAAACCCAGGCTTCAGGCTGTGATTTTATTTTGAAATAATAAGAATTGCTTGATTCTTTTTACTTGAGTTACCATGGTAATTCCAGCGTGGAGCAGTGTTATATTGATTTAGAAAGTGGACAGTAATATTTCTTTTGTGTTATTCTGTTTCTAGGCCTTGATTTCTAATTTCCACTTGGAGATTACTTTTATAAATTTCTTAAGTCCTTCCACTTTTTTTCCTCTCACAGTATAATTTTCCTCTCATACGCCGCTATGTTCTGAGCTTATTGGTTTGCTCTTATTTTAAATTAAACTTGCTGGTTTCAAATATTGAAATGACATCTTTGTCTGTGTCTGTACTTTGGTTTAGCAAAATATTACAGTCTGACGCTTTCTGCTTAATAATTTAAGGGAGGCATTCTGTCGGCCCTCACTGGGTGCTGATAACTTATGACTCAACCAACGCAGACCTTAAACTCCTGACATTTTAATATTGTGTGGCGGGAGCGGCCGCCCCTCTGCTTGAAATCTCAGTGGAGAAAATCCATGTGGTACCCCAGAAGGGAGTTTTAATAATTCACCTTTGCTGGTTGGCACAATGACTTGATAGAGATGGGGAGGGAGGCTGGTTCTTTTTGGATAAGTGGGAGCAGCCCTGGTCTGGGCTCTGATGGCCCCCTTGGGCACCCACTCCATCCAGACTTTCCTGTCCCCTGAATCTTTAAAAACTCCAATTCCTGATCCCTTGGTGATAGACTGTCCAGCCTGGATTGTGGGGTCTGCCTGTGGATTGTGGGGGGCTGCATCATGAATTTTTGAACTCTCCGTTTCTTAATTTTCCAAGTGAAACTAGCTTAGGCTTGTCAGACAGACTGAGTTCAAATCCCACTTTGGTCACTAGGTACTTCTAGATAGTAAACTGAATAGTAATTCTAACTGCTGAAACGAGTATGATCATGACTGTCTTCACACAGCTGTTGATGGTCTTAAAGGTGATTGATGTGATTTCCCTCACATTCCTAGGGTTTTGGGAGGAGCAGGGGAGAAAGTGGATGTGGGCGTGCTTTGGAAAGTTTACTCCGCTCCAGATGTGCCTGGGTTTAGAGCTCTGGGAGGAGAGTTCTTTGGAGAGGACCCGGGGCAATGACTCCACAAGGAAGTGGGGCAGCCCCACCCACTTTCCTGGTCTGCCCTGCGGAGAACAGGGAATCTGCTGCAGCAGGCTAGAGGGTGTCCTCTGTCCTCCGACCTCTCTGTACCACACAGCAAGAATGGGGCTCCAGGAGGCTCACAACAACAGGGGTTGTAGAGCAGAGATCTGTACACAGGCCCCCTCTCTCTGGCCTGAGGAAAGGTCCTTCCTGTCCTTTGTGTATCCACCAGTGTGGTGGGGTATCAGTTATCTCTTGCTGTGTAACAAATTATTTCACAATTTAGCAGCTTAAAAAAGAACCCACTTTGTAATCTCACAGTGTCTGTAGGTCAGGAGTCCAGGTACTCAGCTGGGTCTTCTGCTTAGGTCTGTCATAATAATCAAGGCACTGGCTGGGACTGTAGTCTCATCTGAAGATTCATCTGGGGGAATGAGCTTTCAAGCTCACTCATGTGGTGGTTGCTGCTGCTGCTGCTAAGTTGCTTCAGTCGTGTCCAACTCTGTGCGACCCCATAGACAGCAGCCCCCCAGGCTCCCCCGTCCCTGGGAGTCTCCAGGCAAGAACACTGGAGTGGGGTGCCATTTCCTTCTCCACTGCATGAAAGTGAAAAGTGAAAGTGAAGTCGCTCAGTCGTGTCTGACTCTTCTCGACCCCATGGACTGCAGCCTACCAGGCTCCTCCGTCCATGGGATTTTCCAGGCAAGAGTCCTGGAGTGGGTTGCCATTGCCTCTCCGCATGTGGCTGTTGGTGGGATTCAATTCCTTGTGGGCTGCTGGACTGAGGGCCTCCGTTCTCCACTGAAGGATGGCCAAAGGCTGCCTTCAGTTCCATGCCTCATGGGTTTCTCCACTAGAGCAGCTTGCTTCCTTGAAGCCACCAAGGGAGAATGTCTGCTAGCAAGCAGGAAGTCACAGTCTTTTATAAAATGTGGCACATCTAATCACAGATGTGACATTCCATCACTCTTGCTGTATTTTCTTCCTTGGGAGCAAGTCTCTAGGTCTAGCTCATACTCAAGGAAGTGGGTGGGGGGCGGGGTTGCACAGAGTGCAGAGGATCATTGCTTGCCTATGTGCTCAGTTGCTTCAGTCTGTCCAACGCTTTGTGACCCCAGGGACTGCAGCCCACCAAGCTCCTCTGTCTGTGGGATTCTCCAGTCAAAAATATTGGAGTGAGTTGGCATGCCCTCCTCCAGGGGATCTTCCCAACCCAGAATCGAACCTACATCTCCTGAGACTTCTGCACTGGCAGGTGGATTCTTTACCCACTGAGTTACCTGGGAAGCCAGAGGATCACTGGGACAATCTTAAGAAGCTTCCTATTGCTTGTGAGAGGTCAGCCTCCAGAATAGCATCTCAGGCCCCAGGTATCCAACAGCTTAGCTGCCCCAGAGAGAGTGACTCACCTCTATCCCCAGGAGGCCCAGTGCCTCTATTCCCTGCATCACCTCATACCAGGGAAGGACACAGATGTCCCAGCACCTTTCATTTCATCTTCACAGCACCTCCAGGAGGCTGGAGCTCAGCATTAGTCCCATTTTGCAGAGGAGCGGGTTATGCCCAGAGAAGGCAGGCTTGCAAAGCACTTGTCTGTTACTCCAGGGCCTCTCTTTTCTCGGAGATGAGGGTCGTTCTTTCCTTTGGCAGCCTCCCCACAGCAGTGGGACTGAGGGCCTCAGCCCCTTGCCTGCTCTGCTCAGGTGGAGCTGGCGTCTTTGAGGTGGCCTGAGCAGAGGCCACCTCAGCAGCTTCCACCTGTGAACAGGGCTGAAGGAGACTCTTCTGTGGGCTGGGGCAAGGATGGAGACCAAAACTCATGCGTCCTCCACCTGGCTCTGCCACCAACTCACAGTATGTCCCTGGGCAGGCCTCTTCCCCTCTCTGGGGTTACGTTTTCCCATTTATGTTTCCAGGGTTACTGGCTGCTTGATGCCCAGCTATACCATGCATGGAGATGTGAACACTGGTGGGAAGCAGTTGGGGTGAGGCCAAGACCAGGAGAGAGACACGACTCCATTGATGTTGTTGTGTCCTTTCATCTCCCGGGGTCAGGAGAAGTAGAGATCCCAGGTGAAAGCATCTGTGGCCTCCAACCCTCCACACTTGGTCAGGTGGACGATCCCATCCCTGGCTCTTCCCAGGCAGAGCTCAACTAGGAGACAGAGGGGACTCTTGGAATAGGCCTAAAGCCTGGAGGCCAGTGAGCCTGTCCCAGCTTCAGACCTGAGAGGACCCTGGTCAGTTCTGTCCTTTTATCAGTGCTTGGGGGGTGGGGGTATGAATGCACCAAGAAGCATCCATTAATAATTCTTTGCTGATGCTGAGATACTCAGCTGATACTTTCTGAGTAGAAAAGTCCAGGGCCCAGCAGAGGCTGCCTGCAACCTGGGATGGGACATCAGGGCTGAACCTCATCTCTGCCTGTTGACCAGAGGCAATCTCTTGTAGGCGGCTGTTCTCACGCCAGCCAGAGGCTGCTCCCCAGCTTCCAGGCATCCCGGCAGGGCTTAGGGCTCCCAAGGAGCAGAGGACAGTGGGCGGGGCTAACTTGGGCATAGGTCCCGATTAGTATTCAGCCCAAGTACAGAGTATGATGTTTTGACCTGCCTTTTTGCCCCTTAGGATGTTTTCCCACTACTCTTTGATCCTCAGAATGCTTTATCAGATCAGTGCTAAAATATGCCTTTTACACAAGAATAACATCTCATTAGTATTATTGAAAATGTAAAGAAAAAAATAGTCCAGGAAAAAACTTAAATTGGTTGAAATAATTACACAAAGCAAAACTGGCAACAGTTAAGACTGCACCTGGCAAAATATGTTATTGACTAAAAATTGACAGAAGAACCAAATCTTCCTGATAGAATTTAGACCTGCCAAAGTTGGCTCAGGAAATATTTTCTGGTATAAATAATTACTACCAAAAAAAAATATCCTCGGCAACAATGAAAGTTCTAGTTTGAAAGATTTCATTTGAGCACCAAACTGATCATAAGCCACATAGTAACTTAAAAATTTAAGAATAAAGAGTTGACTCATTGGAAAAGACCCTGATGCTGGGAGGGACTGGGGGCAGGAGGAGAAAGGGACGACCGAGGATGAGATGGCTGGATGGCATCACAGACTCAATGGACGTGAGTCTGAGTGAACTCCGGGAGTTGGTGATGGACAGGGAGGCCTGGCGTACTGTGATTCATGGGGTCGCAAAGAGTCGGACACGATTGCGCGACTGAACTGAACTGATCCCAATGAGAATAATTCCAATATAATAAGATGGAGGAGAAAGAAATTGTTTAACACTAATGAATAGAAAATTGATCAAGGCATCAAACTGATTTAATGAAGGTCATTAAGAACTACTTTCTTAATGAAATATCATCAAGATATAATGCTTATTAACATATAGCTGTTAGGGGCTAGCCCCTAGTAGTAGATGTTTAGTAAATATTTGTTGCATGACCTGTGGATGAATGAGTTAACAGGTAAAGGAAGGCAGGAGAGGAGCAGAGAGAATGAAGAATTCCTTTATCCCAGAGAGAGGGCAGATTTTCATTTTATTAAGATCATTTGGGCTACTCTGGAATGTTTTCCGAAACCACCAAGCAATTCTCCAAATCTCAGTGGTCACCTAGTGGATGTCCTACAAATTTAACTCAATTCTGACATCTATCTACCCAGAGGTGACATCAGAACCCACAGGTCCAGGGCTCATTCCCACAAGACTGCCTTCACTTCAGAAGCCAATCTCCAGTCCAGGTGTCACCTGGACTTCAGATCAACATGCTAATAACCAGGGTCCCCACACCCCCTCCTCAGGTGAGATCATCTCCCAGAATGGCTCACAAAGCTCAGGAAGGCATTTCCAGTTTGCTCTAAGGATATGATAAAGGATACAGATGAGCAGGGGGATGAAGAAGCACATAGGGTGAGGTCTGCAGGGTCCCAAGCGTAGCAGCTTCCATCCTGTGGAGCTGGCATGCATCACCCTCCTAATATGTGAACATGTTCACCAACCCAGAGTTCATCGAATCTTGTTCAGAACTCTGAATAGAGCTTCATCACTAGCCACCTCCTAGCCTTTCCTGGAAGTCAGTGGGTGAGGCAGAAAGTTCTGACCATCTAATCATAAGGTCTTTCTGGTGACCAGCCCCAGCCTGAGGCTATCTAGGGGCCCCACCCTAAGTCACCTCATTAGTATAAACTCAGAGGTACTCAGTACGGACTCCTTATGAATAACAAAAGATACTCCCATTACTCAGGAAATTCCAAGGTGTATAGGAGTTCAGTGCCAGGAACCTGAGACAAAGACAAAGATATGTTACCATTATATCTACTCAGTCCATTCAGTTCAGTCACTCAGTCGTGTCCGACTCTGCGACCCCATGGACTGCAGCACATTAGGCTTCCCTGTCCATCACCAACTCCCAGAGCCTGCTCAAACTCATGTCCATTGAGCTGGTGATGCCATCCAACCATCTCATCCTCTGTTGTCCCCTTCTCCTGCCTTCAGTCTTTCCCAGCAACAGGATCTTTTCCAATAAGTCTGTTCTTCACATCAGATAGCCCAAAGTATTGGAGCTTCAGCTTCAGCATCAATGAATGTTCAGGACTGATTTCCTTTAGGATTGACTGGTTTGATCTCCAAGGGACTCTCAAGAGTTCTCCAACATAGCCTTTTTTATGTTCCAACTCTCACATCCATACATGACTACTGGAAAACCCATAGCTTTGACTAGATGGACGTTTGTCAGCAAACTAATGTCTTTGCTTTTTAATATGCTGTCTAGGTTGGTCATAGCTTTTCTTCCAAGAAGCAAAGTCTTTTAATTTCGTGGCTGCAGTCACTATCTGCAGTGATTTTTCAGCCCAAGAAAATAAAGTCTGTCACTGTTTCCATTGTTTCCCCATCTGTTTGCCATGAAGTGATGGGACCGAATGCCGTGATCTTAGTTTTTTGAATGTTGAGTTTTAAGCCAGCTTTTTCACTCTCCTCTTTCACTTTCATCAGGAGGCTCTTTAGTTCCTCTTCACTTTCTGCTGTAACGGTGGCATCATCTGCATATGTGAGGTTATTGATATTTCTCCCAGCAATCTTGATTCCAGCTTGTACTTCATCCAGCCTGGCATTTCTCATGATGTACTCTGTATATAAGTTAAATAAACAGGGTGGCAATATACAGCCTTGACGTACTCCTTTCCCAATTTGGAGGATAAGTGGAGGGGATAAAACTAGGGGCAGAAAAAGACCAGGTATGACATAGGAGGGAAGTGTTCTTTGTTTTGAGTTTTATAGGATGACCACTCGCTACCCCTCCAGCCTCAGACTGCCCTCTGCTCCTTCCTGCAGTTCTGTTCCTTCCAAGAGTCATTCTGGGCCTGTGGGTGGGTGGGGTGGAGATGGGGGACTAGATGGTCAGACTGGAGGCAGTTGAAGTCCTGGAAAGAAATGGTGGAGGGCGTGGCTAGAACTGTGGCCTTGGGAATGTGAGGGCTCCTCTGAAGTCTCCTGGTGGTCAAGATCTTTCCTAGAGCATTTCTACTACCAGCAGCAAGGCTTGAGTTTCCAGAGTTGAGCCCCAGGGAAGGCAGACAGAGTCCTCAACTGCAAGCCTGTCCTTATCCACTTTTGTCCAGGAGGCTCCTGCTGACCCTGCCCAGCTTTGGCCTGAGGCTCCCTGCACATGTGCTCTCTTCTGTGGCTGCCCCATGATTGGACCAAGCTTCTGGCTTTCCAGGCTTCAAAGGAGTGAGCTGAAGCCCTTGGCCTGAGACAGGCGGGAGCACACCAGGGCAGGGGAGCAGCAAGTCCAGCCCAACCAGCTACCCACCTCCCTGCTCCCGAATCTCATTTGATCGGTCTGTAAAGTGTTTCTTGGCCTTCACAGCTCTGCGCCTGTTTCCTCTCTCAGACTGGCTTCCATGAAAGCTCCTGGACTTCCCTGGTGATCTAGTGCTTAGGAATTCGCCTGCTAATGCAGGGGACACAGGTTCAATCACTGGTTCAGGAAGATCCCACATGCCATAGGGCAGCTAAGCCCGTGCTTCGCAGCTACTGAGCCTGGGCTTCCTAGAGCCCATGCTCCGCAACAAGAGAAGGCACCGCAGTGAGAAGCCTGTGCATCACAACTAGAGTGTAGCCCTCCACTTGCCGCAACTAGAGAAAACCCAAGTGCAGCAATGAAGTGTAGCCAAAAATAAAATAACATTTTTTTAAAAACTCCTGATTCTGGGAAAGAGCCAAGTCCCTCTACCCTTATCTATGTCTAATACAGCCCCCTTCCTGATTATGTGAGAAGATCAGAACCTGTGTCTGAGGGCACTTCCATTGTGAGCCGAGTGCAAGGCCCTGACTCTGCAGTGAGCTGTCTCTCAGGGCCTCTGGGCAGCACCGCTCCTGCCTGGACTAGGGAGCCACCCAGACCATTCCACCCTGGCTGCACTCTTCCCATGGCCCACATTCCAGATGCCCTGCCTTCCCTTCCAGGGTAAAGGCTTCAGATTCCCTCCCTCAAGAAGAGAGAAACCCCAAGAGCATCAGTCCAGGCCCCAGATTCAGGGGTGGCTAGGTGCACCCTGCCACAGTGGGCCTGGCTCCCTCTGCTGACCACATGCTTCATCTTCTTGAGTCACCTTCTCAGATTAGTCACAGGGGTGCTGCCCTGGCCTGGGCACTGGACTCTCTCCCTCCAGCAGTTTTCATTTGACCCCGAGGCAGCCTAGTCGCCTTCCTTCTTGGCCTTTGTGGCCTGGATCTGAGCTTGTACACCCTGCCTAGGGGAGACTCTCAGGCCCTGAGAGAGGGTAGCACTCCTTACTGAACCTTGGCTGGGGACCTGGAGGACCTCACTCCGATCCTAGTCATGTGCCTGTGCTGTGACTTGTACCTGATGTAGGACAAGCTCAGGGTCTGGAAAAGGGTCATGGAAATACCCCTCCATGAGTATTTTGTTTGTAGGTGGGATGATAGCCTCAGAGGATGGAGAAATTTCAACAGAAAGCTCTAGGGAGATAAAACACAACTGTAGGTGTGGACACACTCAGGGAGTCAGAGGAGAGTGATACACCAGTATGTTCTGAGCTGCCTAGGGAGCAGGGCTGGAAAGAGAGGGCACAATCAGATTTCTGGATGGGAGTACTGCGGAGGGAGCTAGTAGGGGTGGGGAGGGTGATCTGAAGCCCTTCCCTATGGAGTAGCTGTTATGAGACAGGGTGATCACGGCCGAGGGCTGGCTGGACCCCTCTCCTGACCCCAGCATTTACTTTTTATGAACTGTTTTCTCTTGTTCTCAAAGGAATATTTGTTTTGTTGTTTGTTTTGCTTTCCTTTATAACTGCTTTACTGAGGATAATTTGAATGCCACAAAATTAACCTTTTAAAAATGTGCATTTCAATGTATTTAGAGTGATGCAGCCATCACCATTATCTAATTCAAGAACATTTTCATCACCCGAAAAAGAAACTCCATATCCATTAGCAGCCACTCCCCATTCCCCTCCTCCCTGGCAACCACTGATTTACTTTCTGTCTCTATGGATTTGCCTCTTCTGGATATTTCATACAAATGGAATCAGACAAGTGGTGGCCTTTGTGGCTGACTTCTTTCCTATCATAATGTTTTCAAGATTCATCCATGTTGTTGCGTGTCTCAATACTTCATTTCTTTTCATTGCCAAATAATATTCCATTATCTGTATATATCACATTTTATTTATCCATACATCAGTTGAAGGGCATTTGAATTGTTTTTACTTTTTAGCTATTGTGAATTATGCTACCATGAACATTCATATACAAGTTTTTGTGTGGACACATGTTTTCATTTTCCTTGGGTATATATTTAGGAGTAGAATTGCTAAGTCATATGGTAATTCTGTGCTTAGAGAATTTGTTTTTGACTTTAAATAAATGGTACAAGAATGTTGAGAAGATAAACCATCCTTGGCTGTCTGAGCTTTGGGAAAGGGCGTTGCCTGCAGCCTGGTGCCCTGGGCACCCAAGGTTCAGTCCTTCTCACCTGCTGGCTTCAGTTTTCTGATCAGTGAAGTGGGCTTTCTTATGGTTCTTTGCTCACTTCAAGAGCTGTTGTTAGTAATTACTACTTACATAGCACGTCCAGGATTATAAAACACTCCTCTTGCTTTAGCTGCTTTGCTCCTCTGGCGCTGCAGTTTGGGTATTACTACTCGAGTTCTGCTGATGGGAATGCTGAAGCTCAGAGAAGCTGAAGGACTTGACTGAGTTTACATTGTGGATTCATGGCAGAACCTGGACTTGAACCCAGACTCATCAGGGTCCAAGTCCCTGGCCTGAACTCCTGTCTCACCAGTGTCTCTGGGCATAGCAGGGTGTTATGCGAGGGAGATCCCTGTCTGAGCAGCCGTCGCGTTCTCGTCCCCATCCTGCATGCTGGGAAGTCAGGCCCCAGACGGGCAAGACGTGGGCTCTAAGGCAAAATGCTACACTAGGATTTGTCAAGAGTCCACTTTTTAGCTGTGGGACTTTGGATAAATTACTGCACCTCTCTGAGCCTCAATTTCCCCATCCACCAAACTGAAGCAGTAGTTGCTACTCAGAGCACTGGAAGGAGAATGTGGTAAGATGTATAGGAAATGCCAAGCACGAGGTAAGGCAGGTGCTACAACACCTGAGGGGGGCTTGGGGAGGGTGCGGAGTGCTGTGGGACCTTTGAGGAGAAATGGGTGGATTCTGGGCTGTTCAGAGCCGGTGTTGGGGAGGAACCATCCCTTGGGCTGGCCAGGAGGATGGGAGGAGGTGTGCTCTGCCAGCGTTCTCCAGCCTGGGGCTGCCAGAAAGCAGGAGGGGTTTCCAAGGGTCTCACCAGAACCTCCCGTCTCCAGGAGAGCTTGTAGACAGGCCCTGCTGCACCCTCAGCCCTCACCCCCAGCCCGCCCATGATGCCTGAGACAGGGGCTTGCATGACTGCCTTAGTTAGCCCGAATGGTAATAAAACACTTTAAATTTATTGTGACATTTGGATTTAATTAAAAAGTACACACTTAGGGAAGTAGAACATAATGGGGAGAGAGGCAGGGTGGCTTTTCCCCTCCTTTCTTCCCCAAACTAATTAGCGTTGTATTTTAAATTGTTTATGTGCCGCTAATCATTGTAATAAATCATTTATACTGAAAAAGACACAGTCGGCTGTGCCCGCCGCGCGGGTTCCGCTCGCCAGGCTCTATCGCGAACAAATTGATCTGGAAGTGAATTTATTAACCACTGGGGAAGAAATCATTAGTGCTTTCTCTAAACATTCCCCAGGTACGCTTTATTGCCGCAGTTTATGCTGTAACTAAAAGGAGCATTACCCAGGCCCATGTTGTAATTTCCTCGCAGAGCCGGCAGCCCACTCCCAAGACAAGGGGTGGGAGGGGTTGGGGCATTCCTGCCTCCTCGCCTGCAAGTGGTCTGGTGACCCCAGCCCTTCTGCAGGGCTGCTCATTCCAGAAGGGGGCTGCCCTCCTGGTGCCTCTCAGTGGAAGAGTGGCTCACAGTTGCTCATGTTTATGTCTCTTTCACTGTGGCCTCCAATTGAAGGCTTAGCCTCAGGTTTGGAGGGGCAGGGGCGGGTGAGTCACTGAGGTCAGACAGGCTTGTCGTGAACCAGCTTCCCCACCCAGAGATGGAAGGCATCAGTGGTGGGCTGATCGTCTGCTTGGAAGAACAAATATGCCTGAGCAGGGCCCCAGGCAGAGCAGGGGCTGCTAGGAGCCTACTCTGCCTGCAAGTATCCCTAAGGTTCTCCTCCTGCAGGCCCAGGGGCCTCCTCCTAAGTTTGGCTGGAACAGTCTGTCCTGCTTGGCTTCCAGCTGAGGCCTGCTGCCCCATGAGTCCCATCCCCTTCCAGTGCAGGGCCAGGATGGTGCTCAGCACTCCTCATCCTGCCTGACGGGTGGCAGGCAGGGTGACGTCAGCTCTCTGGCTGCAGACCCTATGACCTCAGTGCAGCCTGCGGCCACCCTGGCCTTCCCAGCGGTCCAGCTACCTAGTCATGCTTTCTCTCCCTTCACACTGGGAGGCTTCAGACTACTCTCACTTCTCAGGGCCTGCACGCCCAGGCCCGCACAGCAGGCTTCCTCCCACCAGGTTTCTGGAAGGGAAATTCAGTTCTGAACCAACACCTTCTCCCTGGGAACCCATGGCTGGTCTGAGTTACAAATGTCTGAGATACAAATTCCTGCCTGTCTGACTCACTGCTCATGTTCTTAGCAGCTTCCTCCTCTGGGGCCCCACGAGCCTCCTCAGCTAGGTTAGGGGTTTGTGGGGATCTGGTTCACATGGGCCTTGCCTTCAGTTCTTTTCACTGAGGTCTGCAAAGGAGGGAGGAGCAGCCCCCCAGCCTTCAACAAGAGGCCCCAGGATGGCACCTCAGGCAGGCACCCCAGGAGCCGTGCTGGGGCTACTGGCACCTACGAGGCTTCTCCCACTTTTGGGGTCTCCCTCCCAGCCTCCTCACTCTCCCCTCCCTCACCCAGCCCGAGGGCTAGCAGATGGGCCCTGGCTGTTCCAAGAAGCAAGCAGGACCCAGCAGCTGGCTAGGCCAAGCCTGCCTGGAGGGTCCCCTCGTGGCATCTAGAGAACACATTTGAAAGTTTGAATTCAAAATTGATTTTGAAGGGCCCTAATCTCCGATCCCCTGGCGCTCACGGTGTGTCTGCAGCTCCTGCCAGACTCTCGTTTTCTGGTTCAGCGCGTTGGTGCTCATGTCTCTGATGCTGTGAAATTGAGACTCGTCTGAGAGTCCAGGCCCTCCTCCTCCTCTGTGGAGATTGCAGGCCCCTTGGGAGCCCTGTTTCATTAGATGGGTGACGCGGGCTTTGCTGGTGCCTAGGGAGCAGCTGAGTTGCCTTCTGGGGAATTCAGCTTCCAGACGTTTCCCCACTAGTACCCACAATTATGCAGTGCCAAGCAGCATCCTGCCAAGTGACTGGGGCTGGTTGCAACAGACCAGGATGGGATGGGGCTTGGGGGAGCTGCGGATAGAGAGAGGCTTGAACCTGGGGGTTTTCTGTAGCAAACTTCAGGGTTTTTTTTTCCTCCTACTGCCCCTCAGAGGTTCAGAGTAGGCAGGGAGGGAGGAGTGGTTATATCTTTAAGCTCAAAGGACCCTCAAGAGGGGAGCTGTGGGAGTGTGTGCCAGGGGAGGGGTGCCCCGGCCACAAGCACAAAGGGAAAGACTGAACTGCCAAGATTACACAGACGCCTGATCTCCAGGCCTCCACTCCAACACAAGAGTTGGGATGGAGTATTTACTCAAGAGACTTGCAATGCAGGAGACTCAGGTTCAAGCCCTGGGTTGGGGAAGATCCCCTGCAGAAGGGAGTGGCAACCCATTCCAGTATTCTTGCCTGAAGAATTCCATGGACTGAGGAGCCAGGTGAGCTATAGTCTGTGGGGTCACAAAGAGTCAGACACGACTGAGCTACTAATACTTTCAGATGCACTGAGGAGGGGAGGGGGGCTTCATTCCTCATGGGTCTGCAGGGCTGAAGGACAGGATTGCTGCCCCTTTATCTAAAAGGTAGAGGGTTTATATTGGGTTGGCCAAAAAGTTCATTTGATTTTTCCTTAAGATTATATGGAAAAACCCAAAGGAACTTTTTTGGCCAATCCAATGTTTGCACAAGAGCAGTCATTTCTCAGCTGGAGCCCTGAGGTGGGCCTGTTCAAATTCCAGAGAGTGGCAGGCCAGGCACTGCTGCAGTTGCACCTGTGTTTGTTTCTTTGAGCTACATAGCTCCAGGTAGGTGATTCAGGACAGCACCAAGCCTGATGAAAGCACCCATCTCTGGGGAGCCTGTCTATCTACATCAGCCCACTTGGCCCAGCAGACTCTGGTCAGTAATATATGGATAGATTCTGTTCAGTCTCTTCATTCATTGACTGAGCTGATGGTTTAAAAGTGATCAGTGTGGGGTTCAGTGCTGGAGACACAGTGGTGAGTAAGACAGAACCCCAGAATACGTCTTCATGGCACTTACATTCTTATGATAAGAGACCAAACATTTTTCTTAGGTAAAATCACAAAAAAGTAAAAACAATTACAAATTGTGGTGAAAACTCAGAAGGAAATGACCAAGGAGTCATTTAAATAAGGAAATCAAGAGATCAAGGCTGGCCTCTCTAAGCAGATAACATTTAAGCTGAAGCCAAAAGATGAGAAGGAGTCAACCAACCTCATGAAGAAGTGGGAAGGGTGTTCTGGCAAGGGAGAAACAGCAGGTGCAAAGGCCCTGAGGCAGGAGGGAGATCTGGACTCTGGCTAAAGCTCGTTGAGGGTTGGGGAGCAGAGACCAGACCACACAAGGATATCATGGGTTTGATGAAAAGTGTGGGTGATATTCCCAGGCCCCTGGAAGTTGAGGAAGGGTTTCAAGCTGAGCAGAGACCTGATCTACTTTGTTTTGAAAGATTTCTCCAGCTGCTTTTTGAAGTTGGGTTATAGATATGAACAGAGGAAGAAGCTGGTCAGGGTCTTAGCTAGTAGTGTGGTGAAAGATGGTGGTGGTTCTGGAAGTGGAACGAAATAGGTGAGATGGGATACAGACCAAGCAGGGGAGAGGAATGAAGATGATGGAAGATCTGAGGATGCTTCTGAGTTTCTGCCCCGAGCACCAGGATGGATGATGGTGTTAGGACTGTGAACAGAAGCCTGGGTAAGAATACAGGTTTGAGGGAGATCTAGAACCCTATTTTCGATCTGTTGCTTCCTAGATGTGTCTGGAGCTTCCCAAAGATGAGAAGAGAAGGGCTTCACCCATGCTGGAAGGGCATGCACTGAAGATAAATATGCAGTTAACTTAGGCATCATTCCCCATGACAACCTCCAAAGAGAATGTGCAGCTTCTAATGTTTCAAAGTGCCCCTAGATTCTGTCTGCAGCTGCTCCCATGTCTCTCGGTGCTCCCCTTCAAGTTCTCTACTGGCTTCCCTAAAGCTGTTGCCCGACAGCAGGCTATGCTGGGTCCGGCTTCCTCAGCAGCGAGGACCCATGTAGTGTTATCTCCCCCCACTGGAAGGTCCCTGCGGGCTCAGGCTTCCAGATGCACCATCCTTAGGAGGTTTGCCTCCACCAGAACCTGCTGCAGAAGTGCCAGCTGCTTTCAGATTCCAGCACAGAAAGTGGCTCCCTGGGGGACCCTGGGGACCAGGGGCCCATCCTGCCCTGGTACATCCCTGCAAGGGGTATTTCAGAGCCGCCTTCTTTCGGCCAGGCCCAGATCAGGTCCAAGCAGAAGTTCACTTTCCCCGTCGCTTAGGAAAAAAATGATTTCATGCTGCCTCTGGAGAGAGCAGGGAGGGGGTGGGGCACTTCCTGGCCAGCAGCCTGGGTCCAAAGCCCTACTCAGCCACTCACAGGTCGCCTTGGGCAGGACTGTGATTTCCCTGACCTCAGGGTCGTGAGGAGGATGAGCGTTAAGAAGTCTAAGCGTTTGGCTGTAGTAGGCGTTCATCGTGGAGTGTTATCATGAGGTCAAACGCACCCACTGTGGCTGCAGATATTTGGGACAGGACTGGACAGTGCTCTCCTTCGGCCTCTACTGTAGTTTTCTGCGGAGACCAGGAGAAACTTGGCACTTTAGAGAAGGCAAGCGTTGTTGGATCCCTTTAAATTTCGTACCTAGGCCCCTCTCCAGGCCCCCCTTCCCCAATCATCTTATTCACATGAAGCTCCTGGCTAGTGACTGAGGCTCCCCCAGCCCTTGTAGCTCTGGGTCCAGAGCCGCCAGCTGTCTGTCCTCTCACAGCTCAGCCCTCCCTAGTGACGCTTCTTCGTCTTTCTTAAGGCCGCAGTGCAAACATCTCAGCCCTGCCTCCACACAGCCTTTCTGCTCCCTTCCCAGCCACTGAATCATCTCTGTCCTTAGATTCCAGTCCACATCCCCTTGCTGGCCCAGCCAGAAGCCCGTCTAGATCCCATGGGAGCCACAGCTTCTGAAGGACCAGCAAGTGAGAAGCCTGTGACACACCAGAGCCTGGAGACAGTGCCCTGCCCGCACTCCTCCTGCTTAGTCCAGACCCTGCTCTAAGCTTGCCCCCAGAGTCCCACCCTACACGTCCCCATGTTCAGGCTGCACAGGAGAACCCAGAAGCTGCTCCAGCAAACCTTCTTCACCTGGGCTGTTCAAGGAGGCCATGGGGTGTGTGCAGAGGTGAGAACTTGATCCTGGGAATCTGGCAGGCTGGGGCTCCAATCCTTGCCCTCCCACCTTCCAGCTGTTTGACCTTGGGTAACAGCCTGAACCTCTCTGAGCCTCTGTTGAGTGCATTAATCATTTAGTGCCTCAGGGTAAAAATGTGGATTCACTGAGACAACAGAGGTAGTGAATGGTGGGTAAATGGTGGGTTTTATGAAAAGACAAATAAAGTCCCCACTGAGGGGCCTTCTTAGTTTTGTGTTGTTGCTGAGGTATAATGTATATGCAGTAAAAGGCCCAAGTCTCAACTGTTGAGTGAAGTTTTCCGTATGTGTGCGCCCATTCACACACCGCCAGGATCAATATAAAGGACACTCTCAGGCCTTCAGCAAGCTTCCTCACGTCTCCTGGCGGGTGATGATACACGCCATCATTCTGACGTTGATCACCAAGGATCGGCTTTCTGTTTGGAAAGGTCACACTTATAGAATGATACAGTGTGCCTTTCTGTCTTGCTTCTTTTGTGCCACATTATACTGTCTGATTCATCCATGTTGTTGTGTATATTGGGGATCCATTCTTTGTCATGGCTGTGCACTATTCCATTGTATAATCATAGCATAATTCAGTATCCATTTTACTGTTGATGGACATTTGTGCAGTCTCCAGTTTGGAGCTATTGAGAACTGCTGGGAACATCCTTGTGTGTCTCTTTTGGTGGACATAAACTCTCACTCTTTGGGTGCATACCTAGGAAGAGAATTGTTGGGTCATCGGATGTCCGTAAGTTTTCTTAGCTGACTTTTTAAAGCTACTTTGTTAAACGTTGTTATAAGCATTTCATGTCCATTATCTAATGTGATGCTCTAAATAATCCTTTAAGTGGGTTCTCCTCATTTAGCAGGTGAATGTATTGAGCCTGGGCTGGGGAGTGATGGAGTCAGCTGAGTCCATCTCTCTGTGTGGACCACTGTCAGGGTCTACATGGCCTTCCTCTCCTCCAGAGTCAAAGGGGCCAGTCCCCCCACCACACTGACCAGCATCCCAGGAGCTGAGCCCCCACCACGGGGAGTTGGAGGTCACGGGAGCCCCACATCCCTCCCTCATCGAATCCAGCACACAGCCGCCTGCCTGCAAGGGGGTGTGGGCACAGAGGTGGTAACGAGCGTGCTCTAGGTGGCTGTAGCCGCCTGCTTCCACAGTTGTTCTCATTGGCTTTTGAGTCCAAATGAGTAGGAAATGCTATTAGTTCAGGCCTTGCCTGGCGCATGGCAAGGCCCTGGGATAAGAGTGCAGTGAGACGAGAAATTGTGGAGATAAAACTGGTGTGAAATGGAGGCCTTCACACAAGGCTGGATGTGTCCGTGTGAAATGAAGTTACTTCTGAGAAAACGAGATTTAAAGAGATTCTGCAGAATTAGATTACACTTTCAAATTTCCTTATTAAACGGGACTGATGCTGAGGAGGGGCCGCCGGCTGGCTGTGTTTGGGATCCTACGTTGCAGTTCCAGGCCCAGGTGTGGACCCTGCTGGGTACAGTCACCTTGCAGGTGGCAGGGACCCAGACCCTACCCTCTGGCAGCTGATGTGGGTATGATGACTGTAGACTGATCACTTCTGGATAATTTCAGCCACTTCACGTGGGTCCATGTGGGCAAAACCTCAGGGCTCGTGCACCTCCATTTCCTGGGGAACATGGTATTGAGGACAGAGCACCAGGCTTCTTCTTGTGGGTTTTGTTCAAGTCAGAGCTTGATTTTGAGCTACAGTCTACTTTTTGGATATGTTGTGGGTTTTTTTTTAATATAATTTTATTTATTTGTGGCTGAGCTGGGTCTTCATTGGTGCATGAGGGCTTTCCGTGGTTGCGGGCAGTGGGGGCTACTCTTGCGGGCCCTGGAGATGCAGATTTTAGTAATTGTGGCACGCGGGCTTAGTTGCTCCATAGCATGTAGAATCTTCCTGGTCCAGGGATCGAACCCATGTCCTCTGCATTGGCAGGTGGATTCGTATCCACTGCACCACCTGGGAAGTCCTGATATGTTGTTTTTTTAAAAGACAGTTAACGATCATATGACCACTCGAGTGTGTGTGTGTGTGTATATTTATGTGACACCCGTGTGCGCGTGTGCTTGGATACAGGGGTATGTATGTCTTTTCATGCGATTTACTGAGCACCTACTAATGCTTGCGCTGTGCCGGAGCCTGGAATAAAGTTGTTCTGGGGAGAATAAGCAGATATGGCCCTGCTTCTTATGGACCTAGTTTGCAAGTGTGCGATTACATGTACGTGTGAAACTATGAGTACAGCTATGTATGTTTGTAGGCGTGACCTGCATCTGCGTACCTTCTGTGTCTCCTGACCTCTGTGATGTCTGCCTCCTGGGTCTGCTAGCACCTCCAGGTGAGCAGTGCCCAGCCCGACATCAGAGCAGAGGAATCCTGAAGACAGGCTGCTGGGCTTCAAATCCCAGCTCTGTATGACCTATGACAAGTCACAACCTTTCCAGTGCCTCAGTTTTCCCGTTGTTAAAATGGAAATCGTTTTCATCTTCAGGGGCATTCGTTAGTGTCTGTGAGGAGAGGTGCGCTTAATGCCAGATGCTATCCTACATGTGCCTGAGGATGTCCTGGAAGTACATGCTAGAGTCATTCCCACCGTGCAGGTGGGGAGACCAACAGGAGCTTGAGAGACGCAATGACTTATCCAAGATCAAGACCCGGGCTCTGCACAGGAGACCAGACAGGGGCTGGTCCATGGAGTCCCTGCTCCGTCGGCCTGCTGCAGGAGTGGGGGCCCCACACCACCAACAGAGCCAAGAACCAGTTCAGGGGAGGCAAAGGTGTCAACAGTGGACAGGAATGGAGCCCACGTGGCGTGTAAAAAAATAATAAAATGAAAATAATCAGGGTACCGTCTCATAGGCAACTGGGAGGCGAGCACTGCTAAGTATTCAATCATAGATATCTCCCTCCAGAATACCCTTAGCCCCCAGGAGAGTCCAGCCCTGGCTCCCTGCCTGCCCCTCGGGTGAGAAAGGGAGGCCCAGTGCTGTGTTGGACAGTTGTGTTGTGCTGTGTGAACGCGGTTTGGAACATCGCCCTGAGGCACGTGGGGCAATGATGAGAAATCCCAAGCCCACACCTGCCTGTGTCCCAGGCCTCCCAGAGCACCCAGCGAGACTTGCCCTGAGCTGTTGCCCCTTGAGCTGCCACAGCCCCCATCTGCCCCCAACTGGCCCCTGAAGCTGCCTGTCAGATAGACGTGGCCGATCTCCTGTACACGTTTGCAGTGGCCACTAGACAATCCTTTGGGTAAGGCTCGACTCTAGTCAGTGCCTGTATGACTTTAACCATGGTGGCACGTTCAAATCAAGTGATTCTCCTCCAAATGTGTCCATCATGGGTTGTAGGGCCCTGAGATGGAGCTGTGACTAATGTCATTCTTCCCCACGTGCTGAATGGGCTGACACTAATCGGGGCTAACTCTGGACTGCCAGGTTCGGTTAGTCCAGAGCACTTTACATGGATTAGCTCCCAGATTCCTCACCGAAACTCTAGGAGTGCTATTCTCATATTCGTTTTATAACAAAGAAGCACAGAGCAGTTAAGGTCATATAGTCAAAGGTGTCAGATAAAACCAAATTGAAGGAAACTCCGTAATAACTGTCCTGTACTCTTCAAAGACGCTAGTGTCTTGAAACACAAAGAAGGGCTTAGGAATTCTTCCAGATTCAAGTAGACTGAACTTGATGACTGAATGAAATGCAGGATCCAGACTTTTATTTTGCCGTAAAAGATATTATTGGGGGAACTGATGAAATCTGAATGGATGGATAACAGTATTAAATCAGTGGTAATTTTCTGGTTTTGACCATTGTACTGGAGTCATGTGAGAGACTGTCCTTTCTATGAGGAAATCACACCAAAGTTTTAAGGGGTGCAGGGCTTCATTACTGAAACCAACTCTCAGCTGAGTCAGGAAAAGAATTATAGGAAGGGAAGGAGGTAGCTGCATAGATAAACAGGGAAGGATAAAGTAAATATGGTTTAAAAAGTTCATATGTAGAGGTTTGGGGTAAAGAATATACAGGAATTCCTTCTGTTCTTGCAAAACCTGGAAGTTTGAAGTGGTGGCGAGATAAAAAGTTAAAGAGCAAGAAAACAAGTGTGAGAACAGGGAAGACTTCCCAAGGTGCATGTTAACAATATAGAGGCTCCTATTTGTCAGTCCCAGCCAGTGGCCAGACTCTGGGCTGTGGCTTCCTATGCAGAACCTTATTCTGTTGTCACCATGACCTGGTGGAAGGAAACTGGTATGGCCCCATTTCACAGATGACAGTTGGAAAGGTGAAGGGATTTGCCCCAGGCCCTCCAGTGACTTGGGACAGTTCCAAGACTGGAAAGTAGGCTTTCTGAGTTCAGGCTCTAGGCTCTTAGCCTCCGCTCCACGGTTGACCCTGACCTCTGGGTAAGAGTGGGGTGGGCAGGACCAGGCATTTTTCTTCCTGGAGCAATGGTGAAAGGAAGGCTCTGGGGCAGAAGCGGATGAACTCCATTTGCAGGATAAAAAGGGAATATTATTCCTGGATTCTGCAGGGAGCAGAACCAGCAGTGCCAGGCAGTGGAGGGGGCCTCAAATACCAGGTGGAGTTTTGGGTGGTGGCCACAGCGGCTTCCAGCAGGGGAGCCACAGAACATAACATGGAGTGACCCGGGGCTGGGTGGGGTTGGCATTCTGGGGAGGAGGGCCGGCCCTTGAGATCACTAGGAGCGGAGAGAGTGCTCCACAGCTGGGCTTAGCCTGCTCTCCAAACTGGAGGCATGGGTGGGCCCAGGAGCCGGTGGCCTTGGCACTTTGGTAACGTCCGATCTGAGGGGCAGGCTGGCTGTGGATAGGTGGCAAGAGTTGCTGAGGACGTGGGTGTGGCCTGACAGACCACTCTGTGGGGTGTGGGAAGAGCTGAAGACCTCTGGCAGTCCCTCCTGGTCACCAGGACTGTCTGGCTTTCCCCCAGATTAAAGAGCTGAGGGTTAGTGTCTGGCAGCCGGATGAGTCAGACTGGGAGCCTGCCTTCCTCCTGCATCGGCCCGCCCAGGGATTCAGTCTGACCAGGGTAGGGATAGGGTAAGGGTTGGGCTCATCTCCCCTCAGATATCCCCCTGCACACCCCAAGATTTGGGGGAACACTCAAGCTGAGTGAATTAGTTTATTTTGCTGGGTCCCGTGTGTATGTGTGTGTGTGTGTGTGTGTGTGTGTGTGTCTGAGCATGAGCCTGCACACGCGTGCAGGGGCAAACACCATCCATTGTAAAATATCAGTGTTTTCATGGGTGAGTAGTAATTACTGGGTAATGCTTTAAAACCTTTCCTGAAGGAGCGCAAAGCTGTTTTTTTCTAAAGTCAGGAGTACATTAAAAGGATTACCATGTAGATTTGATTTTTAGATAACACTAAAATGGATCCCAAATGGACTTCAGCAAAAGGATGCTATCTCCTTAATGGAAAGTGCATGGCCCGAGGCTCAGCTCCCAGAGCCGGGCAGGGGAGGGAGGGAGGGAAGAGGTGTCTGCAGGGCCGACTGGCAGGCTGAAGGGGGCTGGGGAGGTAGGACAGGGAGGAAGAGCCCGGACCCTCTGGGGAGCATCTTGCTCCATCTGGGGAAAAAGGGACCATAGATGTCCTCCTTAAAGCCCTTTCACCTTGCCAGGGGTGTTTTCAAGTCTCCTGGACCAGCCCAGGGAGAGCAAATAGCGTGAGTGTTCCCTAAAGAAGGGAGGGCTGAGTCAGACTTCTCCCAAGACCTCAGACTTTCTAGGCAGAGAAAGCACAAGTTCCCCGGATGCTCTGGGACCTGCTGGGCCAGGCTGAGCCTAGTGTTCCATGTCTCAGTGGACATCAGACACTAACAAGAGCCACATGGCTTCTTAAGAGTTCTCCAGGGCCCAGAAAGCGAGTGTCCAGATGAGCAGCCTGCCTGGAGAGGGGTTTTCAGTCTTACAGAGCCCCCACCTTATGCCAGGCTGGGGACCTGGGCAGCATGTAGGTTTACTCCCCGTAACCTCCCTGGGTCCTCCAGGTGCCCTGTCCCAGCAGCGATAGAAATACCAGCTTCCATGTGGTCTAGAGCCCTGCAGGCTTAGCCTTTCCAGGAGTCAAGCCAGATGGAATATGGAGCAGGACAGACACTCCTAGTGCTGGGATCCCCCTTCATTTGGGGGTATAACTTAGTGGGCCAGATACATCCCTGAGTAAGGAATTCCAGCCACCCCCAAAACCCCCAGCAGTGAAAGCACAAGTTTAGAGTCCCGGGAGGGCCCAGCACGTCTGGGAAGGGAGCCAGGCCTGCTGCCAGCCCAGAGGAACAAGGGGAAAGTCAGCCTTAGGGAGGGTGGATAGAGGCTTCGCCTGGGGTTTTCCAAGCTGGAATTTATATGCATAGCTATGCTGGCTGGCTATCCCTCCGCAGGCCCCGGGGACAGTTTTGCCCTCGGGAGCCCCCAGACCTTCCCACATCCAGCTCTTTGAATGCCTCCCGCATTTACTCCCTGTAGGCCAGGCCTTGGAAAGGGCCCCTGGGCCCCCCTTAGCTCGTGGGGCAGGCGTGTCTGCTCCCCAGCCAGCCTCTCTGGGCTCCTCAGAGCTCTGTGACCGGGCTGGCCCCTGTCAGCGGAGACACAGGCAGGCCTGAGGACGCAGCCAACCTGAGCCCCATCACTCTCTCAGACCAATTAACCTTTAGAGCTGCATTAAGGAAATGAGGCAGCGGACTCCCCAGCTAACAGATGGGCCCTGCGGGGACTGGGGGAGGAAGGAGCGAGCCCAGTGCAGGAAGCCTGGTCGGCCTGCACGCTGCCTTCGCCTGCTTTGCTGATCCTGGGTTCTCCAGGGCCGCCCCCTCTCCCAGAGGAGGCAGCGAGGCGGGGAAGAGCACAGGAGGGATGCAGGACCCCAGAGGCCAACTTGATGCGGGGCTTACAGGAGCAGTTTGGCCTGTCTGGGTCTTAGTTTCCCACCTGTGGAATGAGAGCATTTGCCTATAAGAACTGCGGGGGCCCCTCTGACCAGACATCTGTGGACTCTGAGACTGAGGTCCTTTGGAAGCTACTTCTCTCCTGAAGCCTTAGTAAGGGTCACCCTTGGAGGAAGGAAGGGAATGGTTGGGGTGGGGGGTGCAGTGAGGGGCAGGGCCGAGAGGAGGGGTGCCCTGAAACTAGAACTGAACCCAGAGCCTGGAGAGTACGCAGGTCCTTTGGAGAAGATGGGCCCAGGAAGAGGGAGCCTTCAGGGGCTTGTTGGAAAACCAAGGGGGCAGGAAGAAGTGGGCTCTTTCCTCCAGAGGCGACTCCTCAGCCCAGCAGTGCCCTGGTCAGGGAAGGAACACCCCCTATCCCCACCACCCCTGTGAGGGGTTCTTAGACAAGTGTCATAGGCAACCCCACTGTCCAGCCTGTCTCTGAGACTCCCCGCACTTCATCCAAGCCTGGAATTCACCACACCTGAGCCTCAGGGCTCTGCATGGGTGTCCAGGTCCCCTGGATACATCTGCCCCTACCTCCTTCTCAACCTCCCTCCCTGTGGCCTCAGGGCTGGGGCCCTAGGAGCCGAGCCTCTGCACATACAAGCCCACGCCTGCATGCAGTGCCAGTGTGCCTGGGTTGCATGTGAATGCACTTGCTTGCTGCTGGGTGGTCTGCCCCTCCCTCCAGGCAAGGCCATGCTGAGCTTCCTGTCATCTGTACTCAACATTTTTTTGTATGCTAGGAAGCTCATATGGGCCCTGGGAGCCGGCCAGAGTCTCCAAGATTCTTTCTTTGGTAGGATGAGCAAGAATGCAGAGGCACTGAAACTCCCCTTCCTCAGGCTAGGGCAGGTAGGAAGTTTGAATCTAGCTAGAAACATTCCTGGGGGCTGCCAGGTGGCCCAGTGTGAATCAGCCTGCCAATTCAGGAGATGCAAGAGACACAGGTTTGATCCCTGGGTCAGGAAGTTCCACTGGAACAGGAAATGGCAACCCACTCTAGTATTCTTGCTGGAGAATCCCATGGACAGAAGAGCCTGGTGGGCTACAGTCCACAGGGTCACAGAATTCGACCCGACTTAGCAACTGAGCAGGCACACGTGCAGAAACATTCCTAGGGAGGCCACCAACGAGGCCAGCGCCCACTGTCTCCCCAACACCAGCCAGGAGCTCCAGAGCTCCTGTGCCCCCAGGAGTATCACAGGAGCACTCCACTTTCTTCTTGAGACCCCCACAACCACGAGGCTTTAGTCTGTTGTGTCCAGTTAAAATAAAAAGCACACTGCAATGTGAGGACGTCCTGAGGTGGCAAACAGATCTAGGCGTCCTAGTGGAACCCAAGCCTATGATGAGCTTCTCAGGGCTGCTGGAAGCGCTGATGAGATGGGGCTGCCTGAGGAGGCCTCGGGTGGACAGTGGGTCACACAGCACAGGGGACAGTGTCTGGATGGAGAGGGGTGACTCAGGGGGGCTGGGCCCTGGGGCTGGTTGCGTGCCTGCAGCCGAGCAGACTTGGGCTCCTGCAGCTTCTGGGGGGACCTTCATGGGCCAGGGGAGGAGGCTGTGCCTTGCAGCCCCACAGCATGGGACCCAAGGCCAGGAGAGGTGGTTGCCAAGGAGACGGGAAGGGATCCTGGGAGGAGGCAGCAGAAATAAGCAGAGGGACATGTCCTGAGCCACAATGCCCACTGTGTCCATCTGTCTGTCCATCCACAGGTGTGCCGATGCTCTCCGTCCAGCCCAAAGGGAAGCAGAAGGGCTGTGCGGGCTGCAACCGCAAGATCAAGGACCGCTACCTGCTGAAGGCGCTGGACCAGTACTGGCACGAGGACTGCCTCAAGTGCGCCTGCTGTGACTGCCGCCTGGGCGAGGTGGGCTCCACGCTCTACACCAAGGCCAACCTCATCCTGTGCCGGCGTGACTACCTGAGGTGGGCAGCCTCCCCCGCCCTGCACGCACCCCAGCCCTGCCACCTCGAGAGCCCCTTTCTCCACGCTGGCCCTGCTCTGCCCTGCTTCAGCCCCCACACCCAGTTACGCACATCCCGGCCCCTGCCCCAGCCCTGGGACTCAGTGCCCAGCACTTGTCCAGGGCGGGCATGTCTCTAACCATCGGGCATCCAAGAGGAGCCTCCCAAGGGCACCAACATGGTTCTGCCTCTGCTTTTGCCAGGCGCTTCTGACCCACCCTGTCCCTGGAATCGAGGAAGGGATGCGGTGAAGGGGCTTCCAGGGGCAAGTAGGGGAGTTCCAACTTCCCTGGGCCCTCCTGGCCTGCTGGTTTCCTCCTCAATATCCCCAGGGCCCAGCTCCCCATCCTCCAGGTGGGCCCTGGGATTAGACACCCCCATGCCTGCAGAATCTCGTAGGTAGCCAGACCCTGGAAGAGCCACTGATGTTAGAGCTTAAAAACCTGGGTTTAAACTAGTTCTGAGCCTCTTTCCTCAACCTCAGTTTACTCCTCTATAGATAGTGAAAATACCAACACTGCCCCACCTTGCATTCCTCAGAGTTCCAATTCACCCTTCCCCTACAACCTGGATCCTACTCCCTGGGGCTGCTTCCCCCAGTTAACCCTCCCTTAGGCCATCTATGACATCAGCAAGGCTGGAAGGAGTCCACCAAGCAGGGGCCTTGGCTTAGACCCAGCATCTGCATTTGGCTCCCATGCAGGCTGCTGGGTGGTGGCTGGGCCTTGCAGGGAAGGAAGGCCCATCGCATTAATTAGTAGGCCGTGGCCAGGGTTTCTTGGGGCTCCCTCTGCTCAGAACTGGGCTTGTGGAGGAGGGTACAGTTATCAGCAGAGGCTCCCCTACTTACCCAAAGAGCCTAAGATTTACCTGCCTACACCTTTTCCCTTTGCAGGAGGTTTTGTTCTGTTTTTGTTTTTTTTAAGTGGTGCTGTAAACCAAGATGTGTGACTCAGACTAGGGCTGGAGGAGAGATGCTGAGGCCAAGAGGAGGGGTTAGGCATTGGGGACTCACCCCTTGGCAACCTGGAAGCCGCCTCCAAGTCTGGAGGTTTAGGACATCACCTGGGGGCTAACCCAACCAGGCGAGGGGAGATGGCAGACCAGCTGACCTGGCCAGGGGTGGCCACAGTGCAGGAGGGGCTCATCTATAAGGTCAATGCATCCACAAGCACACTGGGCCCCGCCAGCTATTGGAGCCTGAAGATATTTTCCTGGGCTCTGGCAGAGGCCCAGGAATGACACTGAGGCCGCCTGGGCCAGTAGGCCAGGGGGCCTGTGGGGCTTCCTTGAGTTGCTCAGTCCCAGAGAATGGCTGTCCAGAACCTGCCCCTCTGCAGTGACTTCTCATTGGACTGGTGGCCAGAAAGGCCCCTCTTGTCAGGCAGATGTTGTGGCCCAGCCTTTGTTTGGCTTAATCTGAGCCACCAGGCAGCTCAGGCTGATGAATAATGGAGCTACGCTCATCTGCAGGCGCCTGAGCTTGAGCTGGACAAATCAGGGATTAGAGGGCCTCCCGCTTGCCTCTCGGTCCCTTGCCTCACTTGGGGCTCGCTCTGCCATTGTGCAGAAGGGAAGCGAAGAGGAGCCTGGCTGGCACATACCCCTGGAATGTCCAGTCAAGGGCAGGCCTGAATGGGGAGGGAATGAGTTCCCTGTCCTTAGAGCTTTGCAATCAGCAGCCAAGAGGAGGGCTGCCTGCCCCAAAGAGGCGTTGTGCCAGATGTCCTTGAAACTTCCTTTTGGCATCAGTCCTGTTTTAGAAGCATCTTTAAACAGGATCATCTAGTCCAGCATCCCTATTTTAAAGAAGGGTAAACTGAGGCTCAAGGGAGTTAGGCAAGTCACACCATGAGTCAGTAGCAGAAAAAGACTACCCCATAGTGGTGGTGTCAGGATTTAATGACTTGGTCTTTGAAGAGCCCCTAGAATAGCACCTGGCATATAGCAAATGTTATGTAGGCATTCACTAAAGGAGCAGTGGCTAAGAGGTTACAGTTTTCACAAGCCTGTGAAGGCTATGTTTCAGTCCCCATTTTACAGTTGAAATAAATCAGGCTCAGAGAAACTCAGTGACTTGCTTAAGGACACACAGCCCATGACTGGCAGCTGTGTCCAAGTTCAAGCTTGTGTAAGCCTGGAATCCTTGCTCAGGGCCCAGCCTACTCACTGTTCTGGTAGCCCCAGGTGCTTGAGGGACCCCAGTGGGAGCCCTCATTGTCAGCGAGGCCAGGGGACAGGCAGTATCAACCAGCTCCTGAGTCCCCACAGGCTCCTTCCTGAGTGACTGTGTCAATTTCTCTGAAGCCTGCTCTCTTAGCCAAAGTTAGACGCTGTCATCTGTGCTTCTTCCCTCTGGCCCAGGCCCACCTGCTGAACTACAGGGGTAGGGGCAGGTGGGCCCCCAAGTCAGGGCAACTCCCCTGCCCCCCACAGCCCCCCACAGGCCCCTGAGCCCTCTGCACCCTTCCCTCTGCAGGCTCTTCGGCACTACAGGAAACTGCGCCGCCTGCAGCAAGCTGATTCCAGCCTTTGAGATGGTGATGCGAGCCCGGGACAATGTCTATCACCTCGACTGCTTTGCCTGCCAGCTCTGCAACCAGAGGTGAGTGCTGGTCCTTACCAGACCCAACACACTCAGCAGACCCTAGCTGACACCTGCTGCCACAGACCAGGAGTGCCATAGAGGCACGCACGCAAGCGTGGGTTCTGTGTGCATGTTGTAAGTGTGTACATGCATGTGTGTGTTTTATGTATGCCTGAGCCCTCCAGCCAAATGTGTGTGCTCTAATAGCATGTGTACTCATGTGTGGAGTTCATCTCTGTGCAAACGGAATGGACAGGGCCGTGCATGAGCTGTGTGTATGTCGTGTGTTGTGTCCATGACTGTATTTTTAAATGTCCATGTACAAGGCGGGTCTGTGTGTTCTGTGTGTGTGTGATGGGTGAGTATGCCTGTGCATGGGTGTTTTAAATGTATGTGCACAAGAGCCCTGTGTGTGTGTCCTGTGCCTTGTGTGTTACATGCAGATACATGCATGGACGTTCTAGTGAGAAGAGTTTCCCAGCCCTGACCAGTGAGATACTCCTGGGGAACTGTCACTCATTCCTGTGATTCTGGTTCCAGCCCACCTTCTTTCTGGTCTTTTGGCCCCTGCTCTGTGCCCTGCCCCCCTGCCCTGTGAGAGACTCTAAAGGCCCTTTGCTCAGGAGCCCCAGAGTTAGGAAAGAGCTCATACAAATGCTCCCAGAGGTTGAGGTCCAGGGGGACCTGCAGGGAACACTGGTTTGTCTGGAGCTATGCCCAGACCCACTGCCAGGGGGGCTCAGTGAAGTTGCAGCGCCACCTGGTGGTTGAAGCAGGATTGGCTGGGACCGGGCCTGTGACCCTGGGGTCCCACTCAAGGCGTCTGACCCCTGGGGACATCTTTGGGGGAAGGGCTGAATCCTCCAGTGCTTGAGGACTGGAAGGGGCAGGGCCTTCTTTAGGTTAGAGGGAAGATGGTGGGACAGAGTCACCTCTTCCTGGAAACCCACAGATTCTGTTTAGAAGACGAGTGCCCTTCTCTGAGCCATCTCCTTAAGGTGGGGTGGGGAACAGAAGGCTGGAAAAGTCAGCCATTTTATCCCTTCTTCTTTCTCCATCTCTGCCTCTCTCCTTCCCTCTCCTCTCTTGGTCTTCTCCTATCTCTTTGTCCATCTCTCTTTCTCCCTCTCTTGGGCATCGTTTCTACACCTTCCCGCCAAGCCCACCCCTGCCCCCACCCCACGAGAGACCTGGAGTGGAAGCCTGTGGCCTGGGCTGTGGGCCTGGCCGAGGGCTGGGCTGACCCAGGGTGACTGGCTGGGTTTGCTTGGGACTTTCTGGGATCCTCTCTGGAAAGCTCAAGGCACAGACTCCGCAGGACCTCACTGTCCACGTGTCCGCCTCCGGGGCCGGGCAGGGTCCTGTCTGGAGCTCCTACCATCCGCTGGGACCCCACCGTGGCCTCTCTCTCCTGCTTGGATTTTCCAGATTTTGTGTGGGAGACAAATTCTTCCTGAAGAACAACATGATCCTGTGTCAGATGGACTATGAGGAGGGCCAGCTCAATGGCACCTTTGACTCCCACGTTCAGTAACGCCCGGCACCTGGCCTCCAGGCCCGTCTGTCGTCCATCCACCTGCCTGTCCACCCGCCTGGCCGGCCAGCCGCTCTCCTGCCGATCAGAACTCCTCCGTCCTCGATGGGAGGGACGGCCCTCCCTCCGCCGCTGCCCGTCTGTGTGTGACCCCTCCTGGGGCCAGGCTGGGCCTGTACAGTCTGTCTTCTGTATATAAATGGGAACATTTATTTTATGAGAAATGTAATGCGATTTTATTACTGGCGTGGATTAAACTTATGAATGTTTCCGGGGAGGTTACTCTGCATTGATCACATGACTGACACAGACCTGGGGAACCCTCCCCTCAGCTTGGAAGTAAAACAAGGCCCTCCTTCAGTTCTTGGCAGGGAGGAGGGCCCTAGAGCAGGACGTGGGGACTCTAGCGTGTGCTGTTGTTGGGCAAGGGAGTTCCAAGTGGGCTTTACGGAGAAAAGCTGGAGGGAAAGGGACAACCCCCAGTACCCCCCAACCAGAAGTAGGAGCTAGGCTGGCCACCCCCCATCCTCTGGAAACCATATACCCTGGCCCCCAAATGAAAACTTACCTTCCCTGGGATCCTGTGTTACATCCCCCCCATACTGCTCAGTCAGGGACCCAGCTCTGATCTGCCTCCATGCTAAGACCCCAAATCCCAGGCTCCCTGCCATGGGAGCACAATCCTGAAACCTCTCTTCACCTTCAGGGGGACCAACAGCATTTGCTGTCTCTTCTTTACAGCCTGGGTCTTGGCATTCTGCTCCTCTGGGTGAGAGAGAAAATCCTGTTTCTCTGTAACTCAACCCACGCAGGCTGGAGGTTTTCATTCATTCAGTCGGCAAACCTTAATCCACTCTGTCTCAGCCCTGTGCTGCCAGTACCAGACACGAGGATGAATCACAGATCGGACACAGTCCGTGTCCTTGAGGACGAAGGGGAAAGCCAAGAAAACAAACAGATCCCATCAAAGTGAGGATGAATGCCACGGGGAGACCCGGGACAGGCCCGTTTCCTCCAGCAGACACAGGACTGTTTGCGATGACTCCAGAGTCAGCAGACAAGTCAACTCCACACAGACAGATACGTGTGCTGACAAGAAGAAGAGATGGACACACACGTAGGTGGGTGTGTCGGCAGAGTAGGTAGGGACAGCCAGGTAGCTGGCAGGCACTCAGACTGGAAGACAGCCAGACAACCAGGGACCGAGTGGGGCCATGGCTGTAGCCACAGCGCCAAGCACAGGCCTGGAACTGAAAAGGTATCACCGAGCAGTATTAAAGAGAGGGGTTCCTTGGATCCAAAGCCGAAACAGAGCAGGCTGAATGGACAGGCTCCTCCACCATCAGGCCACTCACTCCCCCTTCCCCAGGGACTGTTTTTATCCAGGCCACAGACCAGAGCCCAGATGAAGTCAGCCACAGCTTCGAGCTCTGCCTACTCCTGGGCAAGGGACTTGTGGCCTGGATGGAGCGGGGGCTGCACTGTGACCTCACGTCACCTGCCCCAAGGCCTGCTTCTCCCCTGGAGTGACGTGGGAGGACACCTGGGCTCTTAGGGGCATGTGGAGGAGGTTGTGTCTCTAAGATATGATTTTGTGGTCAGTGACCCAGTCCACAGGAAGGGATTGCTACGGCCAAGGATCTTGGAGTAAGAGTTCTCCTCTTTGGGTCTCCCACCTTCTGTGAAGGAGCTGCATCCGTGTCTATGAGAGAGAAGAGAGGCTGAAGGGGGAATTTTTGAGTGAGTCTGGTGAGACCAGGAGCTATCATCCATATGTGACCATCTGAGGCTATGAATGGATCTGAGCTCATGAACTGGAGGCTGAAGTCCGTAGTAAGAGATTTTTGCTCAACATGAACAAGTAAATTATTTCTCTGGACTGTAGCAAAGTCCCCAATGCCAGACCCTCCCTGGGCCCTGAGGTCTAGGTTGGCTATACCCACCCCCAAGAACCCAACTCCTAACTTCAGAGTTTGCCACAGATAAAGTTGTAATGCAAGTTAATTGCATGGTTATTGAGAAATAATGGAGCCACTCGAATGCAGTTTCTGGGCAATTACAGTTGTTTCCAACAGATTACCATATTGCAGCCATGAAACTATGTGTCATTTTGCAGTAATTATGTAATTAACTTGTCTCACACTCTAGGTTGCACAACAATTAATTCATTCACAATGAGATTGACTCAAAAGTCAGGCAGCTAGGCTCTGAAAGCCCCTAAGAGCAGAGCCGGCCTTCTAAGATGACCCCAGCCCCACTCTGCCTGACACAGACCTTGCCAGGATGCTTCTTCAGCCTAACATAGTGTGGAAAGTTCCAAGTCCAGCATCATGACTCCACTTACTTCTGTCTCCCTGTCCTCCAGGAAATGGAGATGATCTGTTTGCTGGGACACACAAGGCTGAGATCTACACTGTGAAGTGCTGTGCTTACATGAGCTGGGGTCACCATCCTGGACATCATGAAGTCCTGAGTAGGAGACCCTTAGCCCAGGAAGACCCATAGCAGTTCACAGCTGCCCCCACAAAGAGGCCACACAAGGGCTTGCCTCCGCAGGTGTAGAACCAATAGGTGGGGAGGAGAGCGAGTCAGAGAGGGGTCCAGTCTCTCTGTAGCAGGGCAACTAAGCTAGGGCTGGAATGGCTACTGGGAGCCAGACATTTTGTGCCTGGAGAGGATTTGCAAGCCCCCAGGGGAGATGCAGGAAGACCTTGATTTTCTCCACCTCCCTGGTCACTGTGTAGGAGAAACTTGGTTAAATATAGCACATGAATGGTCCTGACCTGGTTCTCCTTGAGGCTGCCTGCCACCACCACAGGGGAATGGATTAGAGAGGCCAGGTTGCATTGAACATGAACCAACAGAGACTATAGTAGCTCAAGCCTCAGCCTGGGGCTTGTGGGTAGTGGGAATGTGGAAGGCCTTGTACTGTAGCGATGCTTAAATCCCCTCTATCTCCGACCAGCCCATGGAATCCCATCTCCCCTCCTGCTTTCCTTAGTGGCTTGGCATCAAAAATACTCTAACAAGAGGCCTGGGGCCCATTGAACACAGCACTTGCTTATGCCCCCACTGCTTGGTCTGAAGCTGGACCACAGGTCTGTGTTTGGAAAGAAGATTCTAGCCTTGAGACTACTACAAGGTCCATCCTGAAATCTCACATAGCCCAGAAACCGTACTCCACGCCATGAGACACACAGGAGCCACGGGTGGAATCCTCATGAAATCTCTGCCTGGGACATCTCATCTCTACATGGAGGCAGCTGCTCTTTCCCTTAAAGCTGTCAGAGATGGTGAAGGGCAGGCTAAATCTGGCACTGAGCAATCCCCAGCATCACCCACTTGGGGATGCTGCCACCAGGTGAGGGTAGGTTCAGGAAAGATGCTTTGTAGCTGAGATTGTGTATCACTCTTGGTGAAAACTCCAGTGAGAAAATTCTATCAGTCTGCAAATCATTATTTTGCTACATGCTGTTGGTTGCTTAGTCACTCAGTCATGTCCGACTCTTTGCAACCCCATGGACTGCAGCACGCCAGTCTTCCCTGTCCTTCACTGTCTCCTGGAATTTGCTCAGACTCAAGCCATCTCATCCTCTGTTGCCCGCTTCTTCTCCTGCCCTCAGTCTTTCCCAGCATCAGGATCTTTTCCGGTGAGTTGGCTCTTCGCATCAGGAGGCCAAAGTTCACTATATATTTCCTCCGATACTTTAATTGCCTAATAAGGAATAGAGAAGAGCTGACATGAAGATGAGTTGGTACAGAAAAATATTTGATCCAGACTGGTTTATCATGAGAAAATGATCAAATGAACCAAACACACACCCGCACACAGAACTAAGACCCAGGAAAAAAGTGCTGGTTAATCAGTACCTACTGAGCAAAACTCATCTCTGCTGCTGGCCCCTGGGGCAGACTCTCAGACTACTTTATCCCAGCAAGAGTGGGAACTTCCTGCTCCCAGATGCAAGGTTTGAGGGGTGTCCAGATTTCTTCAGACTCTTGGTACCTCCAGAGTAGATTGTTCTTGAGCTCCCTTCTGTTAGGGCCATTTTTTTGTCCCCCACCAACAGCCCCTCCAGCCAGTGAGTCTGCCCCCAATCTACCAATACCTCTCTGTTCCGCTACTGTGTTCAGCCCCTGAGGCCCCAGTGGCCTCCAGCATTCACCAACTCTTCCCCTGGGACTGGATCCAACATTCACATAATAAGTTTCACAGCAAACTTCTTTCCACCCTATGCTTTCTCCCTTTCACTGCCTATACCCATCTCGTTGGATCAGGGGACCTCCCATGGTGTGGCTCCTTCTACCTGCGTTAGACCCTCACGACCCTCTCTAGGGTCTCAGGGCTGCACCTAAGGAAAGGGAACGCCATTGCTGCTCCAGCATCCATCGGGGTGCGGGGCAGAAGTGAGAGGTGCTTTACTCTGAAACTGCTGTAGTAGGAAGGAGAGGCTGGACCAGGCCTCAGGTAGGAGGGAACCCTGTAGCCCAGAGAGAGAAGTCAGCTTTAAGAACCTATTTTCAGTGTTTGGGGCAGGGGAAACTTGGATGCAAATATTTTGGACTCTACAAAATGCTTTTTATTCTGGGGCCACATCCTTCTCCTTTCTGAGAACTGATAGAGGCCCTCTGTGCTGCTGGGTACTCCAAATCACCAGTCGCTCCTGCTCTCCAGACACCCAGTCTGCACAGCTACCCAAGGCTTCCAGTGGGTGCTGCTCAGGCCCCGATTCTCTGGACTCACATGCTCAGAGCCCAGGACAAGCAGCCCAGTCCCAAGTCCATCCTACCGGCATTGGGCTTTACAGAGACTATGACTTTGACAGAGAAAGGCTGAGTCCCTCGGGCTGCTTGAAGCACCGAGTTCGGCGGTCTGCATACCCACATTCCCCTGCCTTCTCTGCAGGCACAACCAGATCGAAGAGAGAAGTTAAGGCAGGGGCTTCTCCCTCTGCGTGACTTACACTCGTACCTCCTGGATCTGCTTTGTGAGCGGAGTGGAGTTTCCTCTAGTTCTGGCAAGTCCATGGTTGTCTCCCAGAGCCTGAGATGCTAAGTTCCCAGTCCACACCTCTTGTTCCACCTGGTCTCCCGCTGCACTTGGGGACATGAAGGCTCGCCCCATAGAGGGGCCAAAGGCTTCCCAGAGGACCCAGGCTCCCCTTCTTCCTCTTCCCTCCCCATCTGCCAACACAGATCAGGGATCACTTCCTTGAGATAGAGAGACAGGGAGAGCTGAAGCAGGGAATGAGAGAGGAGCAGGAAGGGAGAAAAGGTGCGAATGAGGATAGGGAAGAGGAAGGGGACGTGGGGGAAAGAGATGAAAAGAGATGAGACAGAGTGGGAGAGAGAATGGGCAAGAGTCTGGGAAGAATCTGCTAACTGCAGAGAAGACTTGGGGTAGAGGCCACCATGGTGGCAGAGGGCAGTGTGGGTGGTGGTGGCACATGGCCTGGGAGCCAGTTGTGTGGGTTCAGATGCTCCTCCTCTTGGCAGCTTACTGCCTTGGGCAACTCACTTGGCTTACAGATGAGGCGTTCCTCATCTTTATTAGGGTGCCCACGTCTCAGAGCTGCCTTGAGCGTTAGCTGAGTCATTACACGGACATTTACTACTGCAGCAGGCGCATGGTAAATACCAGAACATGCAGTTCCCCGCTGGAACATTCACTGCATTCAGCCATGTCTGGGTCTGGTGCTGAGGCTTGGAGCCCTCCCATAGGAGGCCTGGGCTCCCCACGGCAGCCTCTGGCCACATGCCGCTGGTTGTTCCTGGGCGTCGGTGTGTGCTCCCTGGAAAGGGCACTGCACTCTGGACTCAGTGGGCTTTCAAAAGCAAAAACATGCCAAACCCAGTTGAGCCGTTCTAGAGCTCTGTCGTTGTTTGTTGTTGTTTATTTGTGTCCAGTTCTTCGGGGACCCCATGGACTGTAGCCTGCCAGGCTCCTCTGTCCATGGGATTTCCCAGATAAGAATACTGGAGTGCGCTGCCATTTCTTTCTCCAAGGGATCTTCCTAACTCAAGGATTGAACCCACATTTCCTGCTTTTCAGGTGGATTCTTTACCACTGAGCCACCAGGGAACCATAACTGTATTAGGGAGGTGCTATTTTTGTTACCCCCCCATTGCTATGGGTGCCACTATTATCATCACCCCCATTTTACGCTGAAGAAAGAGGCTCAGAGAGCTGTTCTAGTAAGCAATAGAACCTAGATCTGAATTCAGACCTGGCCTAACCAGATTCCATGCAGGTAATTTCCGTGTGAGATGAATAGCTAGAGGCAGCCCCATGCAGTGAAAGGATCTGAGCGTACACAGCAGGTTTTCCCTATGGCAGAGCCCCTGGGCTTCCACCTCCCCAGACCACCCCTGAGTCTCACAACCCATCCTCCAAATGAGAACCTATTTCTTGGGTAAGGATGGCCCTTCTGTCCCTTACTGCACATCCTAACAGCCTGTCACCGGGCCTGGCTTGTGCTGGGTGCTGGGTTGGAACGGAGCAATTCCAGGTGATGGAGTTAGAGATAGTGCAAGGTGGAGCAATGGTGAGACTCCAGCAGCTCATCCACTCCTGGGGCTGGAGGTTTCTCACTCACCCAATCCCAAGGCCGGAGGTTTCTCATTCACCCAGTCCCTGGGCTGGAGGTTTCTCATTCACCCAATCCCAAGGCTGGAGGTTTCTCATTCACCCAGTCCCTGGGCTGGAGGTTTCTCAGTGAGACAGTCCTCAATGCATCATCATTCAGTCAGGGAGCCAGCCAGCAGTCAGTCAACAGTCATGAATCAAGTGTCTGCCACATGCCAGGCATGGTTCTGGGTGCAAAGGAATGGAAATGCCAATGGAGAAGGCAGATAGGGTCCTTCTCTGTGTGTCCTTTACACCCTAGTCGGGGGAGACAAATGATAAATAGATCAATAACAAGCTAAATATAGTGTCAAGTGGCTTGAGGGAGGCTTACTTCAGACAGAGTGGAAGGAATAGGCTTTTCTTGCCCACTCTTATAGACCATCGTAACCAAAGAGCTCACTTTGGGGAAACTGAGGCCCAGAGAGAAAGCAATGCCTATAGGCACACTGTAGCCAGACTGGTTTGGAAGCCTGGCCTCCTGGGCCTCAGCCTGACCCAGGGGTCCATCTCCTGAGGATTGGGTGAATGAGAAACTTCCAGCCCAGGGATTGGGTGAATAGAAACCTCAGGCATCCTGAGACCTGTATTCCAGCCAAGGATCTTCCTTGGGCCACAGTGCATGGAGGAGAAGGAGCATCTCTCAGCCCTGACACCTGCTTGCTGCTTCTCTCCTTTTGTTTGCTAGGTTCATAAGAAACAGTATTCCTTAAAATACCAGGAAATTGGGCTTGGGTTCTTGGCTGCCATCACCAGTCTCCCTGCACTGTAATACCACTAACTTGGGACACACTGGCCGGATCCTTGCTTCTGGGGATTCTAGTCTGATTGTTCTAAACACTTGAAATGACTGCCTTCCACAGAGGATGCGTCAAGAATGTAGGTTTCTCTGCAGACTCTGTGTGACCAGTTTTCCAGGGAAGAAGAGGTGCTTTAAAAGCAGAAATTGGCGGTGTCCAATGGGGCAGCATGACCAGTCCTCCTTTACTTCTTCTCCAGACCCTCACCGCCCTCAGCTGTGCTGGTCTGTTCTGAGGATGGAGGTGATCCAGCTTGAGGCTCAGTCTCAGGGCTCCTACTGGACTGACCTGGCCCAGAGAGGGGCCAGTGGAGGTGGGTTTCTCTTGACCGTGTGTCACAGAGCTGAGGCTGGGGGCTGCTGCCAACAGTGCACCCCATCAGGCACCCCCTGGAGGAAGGATGGTTTTGTCTGACCCCTGAGATGCCCCTCCTGCTTCATCCTGGCCTTTCATCCAGGGCTATAGATTTCTAGAATCCCCCTGACAGTAGAGCCCCTTGCTTCTGGATGAGGGACACCAGGCCCCTACCCAGCCATATCAGCTCCCAGTGAAGAAGTGAGGGGAACTTTCACAAAGCAGGGTTGGTGCAGGCACTGGTTCTGTGGGGCTAAGGAAACCCTGGACCCCCTTCTCCAAGTCCGCACATGTTGGATGCCGCTCGTTCTCAGGCCAGCTGGCCTGGCCTGTCCTTCACCCCCTCTCCTGCACCTGTCTTCTTGCTCAGGGCCTATTTGGAAGCTAATCCCTGTGTTCAGTAAATGACCCCTCCTCCTGCCCCTCTGCTTCATTAGAAACAAGAGAGTTAATTACCAACTGCTCTGAGGCCCCACCACTGGCCATTTTAGAGCTGATGCAGCCCTTAAAATGTGGTTTTAAAATCTCATTTCCCTGTAATGAAATGGGCTACCCGTCCCTCCCTGGTAAGGCTAATCACTGCTGCTTCCCATCTGAAGAGGGACCTTGCTCCTTGTCCTCCCACCTAGCCTCAGGCTATGTTTTTTTACAGATGCCTTTCTGGGCTCCGAAGCAGGGAGGCAGTGGGAGCATCATCAGAGGATCCTCTCCTACCAGGCAAATGTCCAAGTGAGTTCAGGAAAGCTGAGCTTGGAGGAGACTGTGCAAGATAGGTCCAAACAGGTAGGGTTGGATGGAGAGAAGGTATTGAGGAGGAGGGATAAAGGGAAAAGCAGGGCTGACTGGTGGTGATCATCCCCTCTGGAGCTTAAAATTTTTTCTGCTCAAACCCAAGGTTTGAACATGCCCTGTAGAAGGGAGAATGGGGTTAGGGCTACAGCGCTCCCTGGAGCTCTCCATGGTTCTGAACTTTTTGAGCCTGAGCTCTCTGGTTCTGTCAGCTACCCAGAGTGGAAAGGATGGTGGAAATCACCTCCAAGTATCAAGATGTAGCCTTTTCCTGGAAGACAGGTGCTCACTGTCTCCAGAACCAGCTGGAGTCTAAGAAGGGAGACCCCTGTTCAGGCCCCTCCTATTTTGGGAAATGATGGCCAACACAGCCCTTCATAGTGAACCATCTTCTTCTCCACCTCCTGCCTGGAACCTGCAGGTGGAAAAGAAAACAAAATAAAAAGGGGAAATCTTCTTTTGGGGGGTGGGGCACAGTTTGTGGGATTAGTTCCCTAACCAGGGACCTTACTGGGGCTCCCCCCACCCTGAAGCGCAGAGTCCACCAGGAAATTCCCAAAGGACAATCTTAATTTTGTCATATATGTAAGTTTGTTTCATCTCAAAAATGCACTTTTCTTTTGCACTTTAGATATTATATTTATTTTAAATAACACAGGGAGTGCCCTAACATTGTTTCCTTAATTTAGGGCCTCTAACTTGGGCTTCCAACTCCATCTGGCTCTGCTTTCCTGAGTTCACTGGGGGATTTGCTACATAATCCTAGAGATCCCTCCCCTCCCACAGACATGTGGTGATGCTGAATGCTCTCTTCCCAGTCCCAGCAGCAATATACGTCCGCCAATGTTCAGCCCATAACCTGTTAAAGTGGAAATATAAGAGGGGGAAAAAAGTAGTATGCTCTGTCCTGTTGGGGACCTCCAGGCCTTCACAGTGCAAGCCCTGGGCCCTCTGTTGATTCAGGGCCAGGGATGCCCTTTACTGGGGAGGACTTTGAAGTCTGAGAGACTAGAGGGTTCAACAGGTGGCAGAGTTCAGCACCATGGGGTGATATTTTTAAATGCTGCCTCTCCCAAGAGATAATAATGCTGATTGCAAGCAGACAGGATCACTCTCTTGGCTAAAAAGTGGACATGACATGGCCTAGGACAGAGTTCTGTATCTGATCACTAGGCACCTCCTATCAAGCTACTACATTTGGCACTTTTGAGGGGCAAGTCTTCAAACACCTAAGTGTGTGTGATGGAGGCAGAAAAAAATGAGGTTGTTTTAATTTCTCCATCCACCCCTCCCCACTTCCATTGCCCCTTCCATCCACTTCTCTATCTAGCCAATGTATGTTGAACATCTAATACAGAATACTACAAGTGAGATACAAAAGAAATGAAGCAAAGTACCTGCCTTCAGAAACTCTCACAGAAAGGAGGGGAGACAGGAGCCAGCCAGTGAAAAAGTCATAACTCAGAGTGTCAGCGTCATGATAGAGCTTCAGAAAGAAGAAAGAAAAGGTGACTAACTGAGCCTGGGAGACAAGAGAATTCCTGAGGAAATGACGCTTCAACCATCAGACAAGGGAAGATGATCATGGCAGGCAGTGGGTAAAGGCCCAGAGGTGGGAGAGAATGAGCTCGGGTGGAGGGTGGCCCAGAGCTCGGTATGCCTGCCACTCAGAACACAGAGGCCCAGGGAGAGCAGCCAGGCTACTGGCAGGAGCCCTCACACCAAGCTGGGGAGATGGACCTTTATCCTTGAGGCGACAGGGAAATGTCAGGCCTTTGTAAATGGAATAAGGACATGATCAGATCTGCACTCTTTGAAAGATCATTCTGGAGTGACATAAAGGGTGAATCAGAAGGAGCAGACCCCAGGGGTGGGAACACCTGTGGTTTAAATTGCCCAGGTGAGAAATGAGTTTTGCTTGACTCGCTCCTCACAAGCCCCTGCTGGGATTTTTTATGTTTATACCCATTCAAAAAACATATACTTGAACCCCCCTGGGGATGCAGAGGTGAGATGCTCTACCTTCCATACCTTCCAAGGTCTGCCTTTTCCCTTTTCAGAAAACCCAGCCTCCCAGATCTCCTCCCCAGGACTTTTACCCATGTTCTGCTCCCAGGGCATCTGCAAGCACAGAGAATAAAATGGCCAAAGGAACAGTGTTCACATTGCGTAAACAATTTTTTGTGAGTTGAGATGGACCGTGGCCAGCTCCTCAGTATCACCCCCTCCATTACCAGGGAAGACATCTGGGGCTCATAGAGAAAGGAATTGAGAATAGTGCCAATATCCCAAATGACTCAAGTGGGAGCATTTTCTGTGAATGGAGGAGCCTGGGAAAGCAGGATCAGAAATGAGTCAAACACTTCCTTAGTACAGTAATTCCAGGTCATAATTATTGGAGAGAAATAAAAATGAGGTTATTAGGAGGAACACGCATTCCTCTGGTGAGAATCAGCTATGTTGCAGTGGCAAATTTCTCTTAGGTAAATCCAGGGAGAAGCCGTGTATGTCTGGTTGAGATACTGAAGCAGAACCAGAGTAGCAGCATCCTTTTCTCTCTGACAGGAACCAGGGAGCATCTCCCTGAGACACCCTCTTTGGTGGAAATTTGGTTCAACCTCCATTCCACAGATGATCAGTCTAAATCAAAAGGGTCCACCTGACACCAATTACTGGTCCACTGTGAGCAGGTATCCAAGTCATTCCAGGAAGCCCTGTTTGCCACTGGAAGCATCTTATGACCGCAAAGGAAACTAGTCTTAGAATGAAGCTGACACCCAGGAAAGCAGAATGAAGGAATGGAAACACCTATGTTCTTGATGACTTCATTAAGTCTGGGAGTACATATCGGCTTGGCCAAAAAGTTTGTTCAGGTTTTTCTGCACACTGGTATGGCAAACTCAAATGAACTTTTTGACCAACCCAATACTTGGGGTGCCACCCTTCTTCTGGTGTCTTTATTCTTTTTGGTTCCTTTTCAGAACAATGAATCTGAACCTTGGAGGACAGGCGGTATTGGGGAGAAGAGGGACCCTTGCTAAGAACCTTATTGCCAGCGAGGCTGCATTATAGACCCCATGGACCATACAGCCCACCAGTATAGCGTCTACAATGTGGAAGGTGATGGGCTCCCTCTTCTCTCTCCTGGCCAGACCACCTCTGGGCTTTGGACAGCAGGAAGGAGGCCCAGGATGGCAGGAAGAAGGGAGACTCTGCTAGACGAGGAGCATCTGCTGCTTTAACTGCTGAAGACCTGCCTCGGGGCCACAGTGTTCCTGTCTGGGGAGCAGAGTGGTCAAAACTAGGGTCTGGCAAAGTGGGGTTTGGTGTCTGATGCTGCTAGTTTCATGAGTGACCTTGCCGAGGTAGTATCGTGTGTCTGTGCCTCAGAATCCCACTTCCCTCACAGGAATATTAGGAAGATTAAATAAAATGGTGTGTAATGGGTGCCTAGTACTGTATGTGGCGGGGCTTCCCAGGGGGCACAGTGGTAAAGAATTGGCCTGCCAATGCAGGAGACGCAAGAGACAAGGGTTCAATCCCTGGAGAAGGAAAGGGCAGCCCACTCCAGTATTCTTGCCTGGGAAATCCCATAAGCAAAGGATCCTGGTGGGCTATATAGCCCATGGGGTTGCAAACGGTTGGACACAACTGAGTGACTGAGCACACACATACATACACACACACGTGGCACATAGTAGTTCCTCAATTAACATAAGATGCTATTAGATTATCGTGTTATTAGCTAAATTGTTGTCAAGGGAAGGGGAGACTCTGGGTGGGGGAGGTGTTGCAGGGAGAAGCATGCAGACTTCATATAAGAGGACCCTTATTATTAAAGTTTCCCTCCCCTGAAGGTCTTCAAACAGAAGCTGAATGACTCCCCCTCCTCAACTCTAAGGGCCACCTCCAGTTCTTAGCCAGACTTCTAGGTCCCTTCTACAGCTTGTGCACCTGGTGGGGATGCCCATGACATCTGTAAGGCTGTCCACTGGGACTCTATTCCAGCCCAGAGGAAGGGAAATGGGCAGATGGCATGATCCCAGCCAGTGTCTGCAGAGGGAGATGCAAGACCTTCTTCCTGACTCATCTCTTTGCTCAGAGAGCCCTCAGAATTCCTCTTTCTGAACAGAAGCAGCAGGATAGGGACAGGAACAAGGGCAGGAAGAGGTGGCTTAATAAAAAATCCCAATAAAACTCTGCAGTCCCTGGTGGCCAGGGCCAGGTCCTGGGCACAAGCCTTCCTTAGACCGACCCACCCACCGGGAGCTCCTGACTAATATTCCTGGAGCCTCTGTCTGCCCCCAGCTTCATTAATGATGCTGAAGGGGGCTGGGAGGTCCAACAGGCTCCCCGATGCTGCCTGAAAATACTGCTGAGCCTTCCAAGTGAGCCCCACCCCAGTGCACATACTCCTCTCAGTTCCAGGCCCTCTGCTGAGGAATGGGTTTGATTCAATCAGCCATTTGCCTGTGGGACCACCCAGGTCAACTTATTATGGGCAGGTGTCAGCTCCAGGGAGTCAGACAGCCCTTGCGTGGAATTCAGAGCAGACTTACTGAAGAACAGCAGAGAGATACTGGGATGGGCTTCTGTCCCCCCAGAGCAACCAGACCCAGGTAGGCTCGGGTAAGGGAAGGGTGGGCTATGGCAGGCCGGGGCAGGAAACCAGGGAGAGCCCACAAGCAGCACTGCTCCGCTTCTTAGAGCTGGCCTCCCTCCACTGGGAGTTCTGGGCGGGACAGGCTTGACCTTGTTCCCTCTCCCTACCCACTAACAGAAGGCACAATGCTTTAAGGAGTTTGGGCTGCAAAAGCGAAGTCTGGCCGGTTTGAAGACAGCCAGACAAAGGCCTGGTGCGGGACCGCCCGGAGTGCCTCGGCCCTCAGCTGCCTACAAAAGGGAGGAGAGGAGTGCGGACGCTGCAGTTCAGCTTAAAAACAAACCTGTGAAACAGAACCCACTCCCCCCACTTCCCCCTCACTCCAGCATTAGCAGGAGGGGCTGAAAACATTTGTTCAGAATGAGAGGCGGGGGGAGAAAACCCTAAGTGCTTCTGCTTCCTTTTTTTTGCCAAATCATGCAGAAGATGCTGGCAGCTGCAAAGATTCAATTATGCACAATGCGAAAAATCATTTACAAAAATAATGGCACTCGAAAAAAATGGCCTCTCCAGAAATGGCGTGGAACAATAAATCCGTTAATTAGCTAATTAATATTCAATTGGGGTCAGTGGGCTTAATAGAACCTTTCTTGGAGACCCAAGAAATTCTAAACTGCCGCGAGGCGCCTGCCCACTGCCATTATCTCGGACGAGCAGGCCCTTATCGGGCTGCCAGCTGTCCCCGAACAATGCGGGCCCTTATCAGCTGGGGCAGCAGCCCTGGCCGCTCACTCCAGCTCCCTCCGCCCAGAGGAGCACGCAGCCTCTTGGTAATTGATATATGGCGCAGCTTTGTCTGAAACTGTTTGCTCTGCTGGTATTTAAGGCAGTGCGGGCCCCCTGATTGATTGCCATTGGCCAAGTTTCTGCCGTCGATGACAACCCGTCAATGAGGGACCAGCCAATGGCAGAGGCTGACACTCTCGATGCCCCGGCCATCTGGGCCAGGCCAGTGGCTTGACATGTGGCAACATGGCCTGCTTGGGGCTGGCTTGAGTTTCCTCAAATGTGAGCCTGAGCCCATTGACAGGTATTTGCATGGCTGGCCGGTGTCCCCCGCCCTGTTTTGCTGGGAGGTTGAATCCGGTCTTTGTAACTGTAAGCGTGGTCCTGGACCTGCAACATCCATCGCCCCGGAGCTTGTTAGAAATACAAATTCTTGCTGCCATCTCAGGTCTTGAATCTGAATATCAGAAGAGAAGCCTTGTGAATCTAGGCTTTAATCAAGTTCTCTAGATGTCTCTGATGCTTGTTAAAGTTTGAGAAGCAGTTGACAAGACCAGAGTTCCTTCTCCTGGCTGTCTTAGAATTACTTGAGGTGGGGGTAGTTAAATATACAGATTCCCACTGAAGCGTGTGTCCTGAGCACTAAGGTACTCTGGGAACACAAGGAATGGCCAGCAAAAAGGCACAGAAACAGGCTGCCATGGTCAAGGCCCTCTAGGGGTCGGGTGCTGGGTGGGGAGGACTTGTCCAGCATGGAACAAGGCTGCAACAGTGTAGACAAGCTCTGGCTACACAGCGTTTGGGCTCCAGGAACCCACTTGGGGGCCATTAGGTATTCAGAATGCATTCTGTATAGAAATGATGTTCCTCATGGGAGAATGTGTCCCTAGACGCTTTGAGACCCATAGTGAGGCTGTCTCAGCACATCTCCTTAGCAGAAGGGGCCATGGGATGGGAAAAGAAGAGAAGGAAGTAGAGCTAGAGAAGAAAAGGATGGAAAAGAAACTTGTCAGTTCTCTTCTCTGGGCTCACAACATAGAGTCAGGCTTTAGCTGCTCTCTGAGTGGGCAGGTTCCTCTATGTGCCATCCTGCCCCATCTTCTCTCTTCACCCTATGGGGCCATTCTCTATCATGGTACCCTCTCCAGTCTGCCTTCATATGCAGGACTCAGAGTCCCAGCCTTCTGAGGCCTGCTGTCACCCCAGCCCAGACACATATGTCCAGAGTCCCAAGTACTCAGGGAGCAACATGGTCATGTCTCTGCATATGAGTCTGAGCCATGAGGATAGAAGGGCTTTGGGGAACCTGGACTTGGAGTCCTCCTAGGATGAGGAGTTTGGGAAAGTCCCCTGCCCTTATCGCACCCCACCTTCTCTCCAGGGCTGAGTGAGAATTAGCCATTAATAGCAATAGACACCAGGAGGCCACTGCTAAGTCACTTCAGTGGTGTCCAACTCTGTGCGACCCCATAGACGGAAGCCCACCAGGCTCCCCCATCCCTGGGATTCTCCAGGCAAGAACACTGGAGTGGGTTGCCATTTCCTTCTCCAATGCATGAAAGTGAAAAGTGAAAGTGAAGTCACTCAGTCGTGTCCGACCCTCAGCGACCCCATGGACTGCAGCCTTCCAGGCTCCTCCGTCCATGGGATTTTCCAGGCAAGAGTACTGGAGTGGGGTGCCATTGCCTTCTCCCCAGGAGGCCACAGGGAGGGCCAATCACCAGGCATAAGGTTCAATGCCCTGATCCCATGCAGTGCAGAAGGGATCTGCAGGTCGAGGAGCTTGGTGGTAGGAATTCACAGCCAGGGCCAGGTGCAAGGAGGACTGAGCATCAGCAGGCAACAGGGCCCCAGCCACAGGGGCTGTGGGCAGGGCCGATGGGGCAAAGCTGCTTTAAGCAATGAGCAGGGGACCTGGTGGAGCCTTAAGCCTCATAACACGTTAGGATAAACAGCTCAGCCAGGGGCTGGAGGCGGAGGCCCAGTGAGACCAGAGGGATGCCCCCTGGGCCCCACTAAGGCCACAGGTGTGGTCAAGCGGCTGATGAAGGGAAGCATCGAGCAGCCAATCTGAGCAGTACCTTCGTCTTTAATGCGGCTCAGCAGCGAGGGCTCAACATGCTGTTCCTCCCTGGTCATTTCCAGGGGCCTTTCGACCCCGGGGTCTTCTGGGCCTTGACCTCTGTTTGAGAGGACTGACAGGCATTTCTAGAGCTGCCCCAGGCCTTGGGGGAGGCTCAGACATGTGCTCCATCTGTGTGGAGGTTACTGGCATGCCCCACTGGAAGGAGCACAGCTGAGATCTGAATTCCTGACTAAACGCTCCCCATCAGTGCCTTCTCTGGGGCTTCTGGTGCATTGAAAGGCTGTCGAAGAATAGCAAAGGTAAACACCCATCACCTGTCACTCTGCTAGGTTAAATGACTGCATTTTGATATTTGTACAAACCTGAATAAGGAAAATAACTTTCTGTTAAGTAAGCAAACCACTGACTTGAGAACTCATGGATTAACCCAGGTGCTAACCTACTAAGTGAATAGTTCACTTCTAAAACTGCTCAGTGCAACGAAGCAGTGCCTTTCTTCTCCTACACATGTCCACACACATGACTTTTGCCTTCACGGTGACCCTTACTCCCTCACTGAGCAAGTCTGCTCCTCTGGGCAGCTTAGCTTTGGTGCATCTCATCAGATCTTGGGACTGGAGGCCAAAGGTGGGCTGGGCTGTACACTCCTTTTGGGGAGTGAACCCGTGATTCCAGGTCAGGGGTCCTGCCTGGGAAAGCTGGTGCAAGGGCAAGTCACCTCAATCTTCCTTTCCCAGATCAAATCTGCTCTGGTTTCAAGAGGGCCCTGAATGCTGGCCCCCTTTGGAGAGGCCTCCATAGCCAGCTGTTGGTGGGAAAGAATGAGAGACAGTGAGAGACTCTGAGACAGAGGAGAGGGGCAGAGGGAGCTGGCTGGTTTGTGTGAGAATTGGAGGCAGCACTCATCATTGGTTAAATTATCTGGACTCTCCTTTGGCTGCCCCAGAGACTTGCTGTGTCTTTGATGACAGTTGCCAGGGTACAGGACATAGCAGGCTGGGAGCTTGCAGGCTTTCCAAATCTCTAGTCTGATCTTGAGTCACTGGCTTCCTTCAAGCCCAAAGTGAGTTCTTTCTTGAGCAGGTAAAGGGCTGAAAAGTGAAAGTCACTCAGTCGTGTCCAACTATTGCCACCCCATGGACTATACAGTCCATGGAATTCTCCAGGCCAGAATACTGGAGGGGGTAGCCTTTCTCTTTTTCAGGGAATCTTCCCAACCCAAGGATTGAACCCAGGTCTCCCACACTGCAGGCAGATGCTTTACCAGCTGAGCCACCAGGGAAGCCCAAGAATACTGGAGTGCGTAGCCTATCATTTCTCCAGCGGGTCTTCCCAACCCAGGAATCAAACCAGGCTCTTCTGCCTGCAGGTGAATTCTTTACCAGCTGGGCTACAAGGGAGGCCCAGGAAAAGGGCTGAACTTACTCCCAATCCCCTCTGCCACTTGTCCTTGAAACACTAGACTATTGGGAACCTCAGACCAGCATCCACCCCATTTTACAGATGAGGAAACTGATGCTGCACAAGTACACACTACACACTTGGGGTCAGGGCTGGGCTGGGCTGGCACTCTAGGAACTCTCTCTTTCACCTTTATCCATCTACCTACTGCCCATCTTCTCACACCCCTCACGGGTGTCCATGGCGGGGGAGTCCAGGCCCCACCAGCAGCTGAAAGGAAGTCCCACTCCCCTGAAAACCAGCCAGGGAAGCAGGAGCTCTGAGTGCCCCTGCAGAGTTTGGAGCTCCCTCAACTTCACGACTAATTGCAGAGAGGCGGTGGGCGGGCTCTTGGCAAGCGATTAGCTGTCCCACTGCATGAATAATTTGCATAGAAAATGCTTTATTTTGGCAATCTATTAAAGGGCCCACAGTGCTGTGGCTTATCTCCGTCTCACAGCAAGGAGAAGGCTTGGCTATCTCGTTAAGTTCTGTTGATGCATAACAATTTGAAATGGGCACAAGCTAGTATGACATTTAAAGATGCCTTCACTTAATTATATTACACAAACATGGGGTTGTTTATCCTTGGGAATAAAGTCTTTTTGAAGTCGAAGTTGGCATGTGCATAAAGGAAGGCATTTTAACTGATTTTTTCAAGAGGGGGCCTCCTCACTTCAAACTTGGGGGGTTGCATTTCCCTAGGGCCTCGTAACACAGAGGGCTCTGTCGCTGAGATGCAGGCTTTGAGATTGGTTCTCTCATTCTTCTTCTTCTCTGGGGGTGGCCTACAGTTTGGCACTTAATACAGAATTGTAGAAAGAAAAGCTTATTAGAGCAAGGAAAAGAGATGTGCTGTGTGACCTTGGGCGAGCCCCTCCCCTTCTCTGAGCCTCCAATGTCTCAGGTGCAACATGTTGGGGTGGGACTTTCCACCCCCAGGCATGACTGGCAAACCGCAGTGCATTTTTGCTTTCTCTCTGCCTCTGCTTGTTGACTCTGTAAATAAAAATACAGCCTCTTTGGTAAAAGTCAAATGAGATTCAGAGTCCACATCATACTCTAAGGACTAGAAACATGCTGGAAGAGGGAGATGAGGAAAAATAGGAAGGGGCTTGCTGCTGCAGCAGGTATTGGTATGTTTTTGCTCTGCCAAGCCCGAAAGCCCCAAGAGACTCCAGAGCTAACAGCCTTGCCTCAGTTCCCTGACAACTAGGAATTGGGCCCTGCCGGGAGGAAATGCAGGAAAAGCCCTAGGACATTGAGAAAATCCCCGAAGTCCTGAGAAGCCTGCCTTGGAGATCTGGGGCTCTGCATCAGAGCAGAGATGTGGGAGGAGCCCTGGACATGAGGTTAGGCGGGCTGGTTTCTGGCACAGTAGGGTCTTTGATGTTTCTAGTGACTGTGCTGCCTGAGTAGGTCACTCAAGAGAAAAAGATGCAGAGAAAGGAGGCCTTTGTCCACAGCCCTGGCTTCTAGGCTCTGTGTTCCTCCTGGACTCAAGCTATCTGGAAAGCAGACTCTCATCCCTCTGTCCACCTGCTTTCTTGCCCCTCCAGGACTGAGGACTGCATTCTTCTTCGCTCACAATGAACTTGCTCCTGCTTCTGCCTCCTCCTGGCTTGAAAAAATAACATGTGATTAATGGATGTGTTATCTGTGATTAAGTGTAGAGACAATTCCCATTCCATTATGATTTTCTGGAAATACAACTCTTAAAATAATTGAGGATATTAATTAGCATTAGTAGTTAACTTTATATTTAACTGTGCACCACTTTGAATAAGACCTAAAGGAATGTCAACTCCGAGGCACAATTAGGTAGCTCCCTGGCTAGTCTTTAGCTGTGGCAGTCACTGCCTGCTCTAAGGGGATTGTCCCCAGTTTTGAGTAAAACAAATCCACTGAGTGTGTAAACCTTGAGTCAAAACCTTCCTGGTGGTGCTAGAAAGAGCTTCCTCTCCAAGATCCGCATAGACTAACAGTTGAGGTAAAGGAATTCGCTGTTAAGCTTGTACCTTCTGGAAAATAAGAAGTGAAGGTACTGCTTACTAACAATTGTTCTGTACCAAGTCCTGCGCTAAGTGTTTTGTTAAGTTAAAACTGTATGACATTAGTGTTTTTGTGGTTCGAAAGGGCCAGCTGATGGCAATTTCATATTGTTCAACCTCAGATCTCATTTGATCCTTCCTGTGGATATTACTTTTTACATATTACACATTAGGAAAATGAGGCACAGAGAAGCGAAATAATTTACCCAGATTATGGAGCAAGTCAGTGGGGTCAGGTGCCATCCAAGAGCTCTGATGCTGTGGCATCCAACTCTGATCCTTCACCTTTACCAAAATGTTCCCACAAGTAGTTCACATTTGTCAACAAAAGTGGTCAGAATGAGCCTGGTGCATACTGTGTGCTCAATAATGCTTATTAAATAAATGGCTGAATAAACCCAGGCCTGACTGCAGGGGTGCCCGAGGCTCCCGAATCAGGATGGTGTGCAGGAAAGGGGCTGCTTGGGTCCTGCCGAGCCCCTGAGTGCTAGACTGTGAATCCTCACACTCTCTTCTCCCAGGCTGACCCCCCACACTAGATTCACTCTGGGAGTTAAATACAGATCAGACACAGCTGGAGGGGTGGAGTAGAGAGCAGACAAACCCAAGAGCTTCCTACCAGAGCAGGGCACTAGAACTTAGGTCTTTTAGGAGGAGAGTGTGAGAAGAACCATCATTCCATGAGATGTGAGGGTCAGCTGGGAGAGATACCACCTCCCTGGATCTAGATTTGCCCTCCAGATCACCTGCAAAAGGCTGTGAAGTGTCCGTGAAGATGTAATTACATGCAACTGAATGGCTTCGAATAACAAGAAATAGATGTACTTAGGCAATGGCAACCCACTCCAGTGGCAAGAGCCTGGAAAATCCCATGAATGGAGGAGCCTGGTGGGCTGTAGTCCATGGGGTCAAGAAGAGTCGGACACGACTGAGCGACTCACTTTCACTTTTCACTTTTATGCATTGGAGAAGGAAACGGCAACCCACTCCAGTGTTCTTGCCTGGAGAATCCCAGGGATGGGGGAGCCTGGTGGGCTGCCGTCTATGGGGTCGCACAGAGTCGGACATGACTGAAGCGACTTAGCAGCAGCAGCAGCAGCAGCATACTATAGCCTTTGTTTCCGTGTTAAGTGTGTTTAAAAGGGAATGATTGATTAGCAGATACTGGTGTGGTGCATTGCTCTCCCTTTGGGTTGTCAGCAACATTGTACACAGTGATGATAACGACAGCAGTCCAGAGGAGGCGGCTGGTGAAGAGGGAGGCTTCAGATTCCAGGCTGTTTGCTTGAGGCCCAGATAGATGGCTGCATGGGTGCCGGAGCAGGAACAGCTAATCCCCGGAGGGCAGCAGGATGCAGAGCCTTTCCTTCTTTGGGCCCCAGACCTCCCGATCTAGGTCACTGTGCATGTGTGTGTGCTAAGTCTCTTCAGTCATGTCCGACTGTTTGCAACCCTATGGACTGTAGCCTGCCAGGATCCCTGGGATTTCCCAGGCAAGAATACTGGAGTGGGTTGCCATGCCCTCCTCCAGGGGACTCTTTCTGACCCAGGGATCGAACCCATGTCTCTTATGTCTCCTGCACTGGAAGGCGAGTTCTTTACCGCTGAGCCAGCCACCAGGGAAGCCCCCTAGGTCACTACTAAGGGCCTTTTGAAGAAAGAAATTTAGTCCTACTCAATAACTTACTCAGCATCCGTGAACTGCAACAAGGGCAGTGGGAAAACAGAGGTCAATGGGGTTAAGTGTGTTGACAAGACAGTGGTAAAAGTGATGGATCACTGGAAAGATCAAGAGGTAATAAAACCAGGATATGACTGAAAGACTTCTAGGAAGAGGACTTGAAGGGCACAATAAGGGCCAAGACAGTAGAAGCAGGGGCAAGGACATGTGAATACCCCAAAATATGAGGTTGTGGTCAGAGACGAATACTAGAGAACAAGGCTTCAATAAGTAAAGCAGCGGGGTAAGAGCAAGGTTAAGGGTGTGCCTATAGAGAAGGAGTGTGTAGGTGAGGGAGGGCATGACGTGCAGATGAAGGAAGGAGGTGGAGACACCGAGAGCCCAGTGGGTCCCCATAGATATTAGAGTTTCTCACTTGATCCCCAGGATGGCTAAGCGTGTGTTCTCAGGGGCATCAGTTTCAGGCACCCGTTGACTACTATGAGAATTTCATGTATATGAACTGTGGGAGCAAAGTCGAAGCGCTTAGTGGAAAAAACAAAACTCCTTGGTTTACTTTCCCACCGTTGACACCCAGTTAAGCCTACAGCTAAAAACACTGGATCTGAATGCAAGGTTTAGGAGCCGTTGCATGTGTTTCTGAGCATAAGAGCTCCCCTGGGCTATGCTTAGGTCCCCTTTGGTCACCATTTCTCTGCCTGCAGTGGAACGTCATGGTCAGAGTTGGGATGTGTGGCAGGTTGTAAACACGGCTGCACATTCTTCCTCTATTTGCCCTTTTGAAATGTGATTTGCAGCACCTCCCACCAAGAGTCTTTTTCCCTAACCCTTGAATCTAGGGTGCTTTTGTGACTCGTTGGCCAAAAGAATGTGGCAAAAGAGACGTTGTATGAATTCTGAGCCTAGACCAAACCTTGCAAGCTTCCACTTGATTTCTTTGAAACTCGAGCAGCCATATGGACAAGTACCTTACTAGCTGACGACAGACATGGAGCCCAGTTGCCACTGTTCCCTCAAATGACAGCCTTCCAATGTCCAGAATCGGAACTATAAGCCATGCGAGCGATGCCATCCTGGGTTATCCAGCCCATAGCTGAGCCTCTAGCTGAGGGCAGACACATGACGAAGCTTAGCCTGGATCAGGGAAACAGGTGCAAATCATCGCAAACACCCAGCCAACCCAGGAACGCACGAACAATGATAAGTGACTGCCATTTAAAATCACTAATTTGGAGGAGTGTCTGAGTCAGCCTGAGCTGCTATAACAAAAGACCAGAGAATGGATGGCTCAAACGGCAAGTCGTATTTCTCACAGTGCTGGAAGCTGAGCTGTCCAAGACCAAAGTGCTGGCTGCCTTGGTTCCTGATGAGATTCTCTTTCTTGTTTGTGGGTGGGTGCCTTTTTGTCGTAACCTCACACGTGGGAGAGAGATCATCTCTTTGTGACTCTTATTATTACGGCACCAATCTCATCATGAGGGCTCCACTCTCACGACCTAATTATCTCTCAAAGGTCTCACCTCCAAATGCCATTATGTTGGACATATTGGGCTTCAACCTGTGAATTTGGAAGAGAAACCATAGCATGAAGAGTTGGTTTGTTATGCAGCAAAAGCTAGCTGATACAGGGTGGTATGAAGAATAGATAAGAGATGCATTGTTCTAAGTGGTAAAAAGATTACTGCTAATCACAGTATCTGATGGAGCCACTTTTCTTCAGCTGGAGGCTTCCTTCCTCTGGGCTGGTGCAGCCCCACACAAAGCTTATGGTTTGCTCAAGAGTGCGGATGGAACGTCAGCCCCTTCTGCCCCTTCGGCCAGGCACTCTTGGGCAGGGCCCCCCTCACCCAACCATAAGCAGCCCCTTTGCATGCCATCCCAGTGTCTGATATCACCCCCTCTAGGCAGCAAGTGTCGTGCTGGGTAATCTCCTGACACAGCCAACTGGACAAGACTGGTATCTGACCAGGAAATGCTTTTGGCAATCTGGATTATAAAAATACAGAGAAAACTGCTTTGTAGCAAGAGTAAGAAGGTAAAAAGATCCATCCAGAAAGGCCTTGCAGTAGAGTGTGGGGTCAGGAATCCTGAAGGGCCGTTGAGGGTTAAGGCAAGTGAAAATTCAGAAAGTACAAGTCAAGAGGAGCTGGAAACTCCGCGGGCATACAGATAGTGTGTGAGAGAGGAGAGGCAGACACACAGGGTTAGCGATGGAGCCTTACAGTGAGGAATGTGAAGATCAGCCACATGGGACCTGACGCCTCCCAGGCCAGGCTCCTGACACCTTGCACCGCTAGCGTCCTGTCCTTGACTTGCTGGAAGAAGAGACCCCCTGCTTTTTGGCCTCCCTTATTTGGATACTCGGTTCCTTCTGCACTAAAGACCCCTGAGTAAGAGAAAAGCTTATCCTCCACCATCTGAGGCCTCAAAGTCAGATGGACTCCCCCACTACTCATCTGTTACCTCCTCTCTGGTCCAGGCTTGGGGGCCAGTTCGGGGCTTCAGGGGCAGGACAATAAGAGCCACTGTTTGCTTCTCTGGACCCATTTTTCAGGGCACGATGGGGGACATACAGATTGTGCCTAGGGAAAGAGTTCCTGAGAACAGGCCAAGGGCCCACGACCCACCCATGCTTCAGTACTAGGAGACAGAATGGAGTGGATGGACAGGGAGAAGAAGCTTTAATCTGAGGGCTGGGATGCAGCTGCAACCGTAGAGCTGGTACACAGGGACAGGCTCCCCCCAGATGGGGGTGCCCTGAAGGCCTGAGGCCAATTCTCACCCCCGACTTAGGGCCACACTCGTCTAAGCACTGGGCAGGGCAGGTGGGGCTGACCCCTGAGAAAGAGAGAAGGGACCTGCCATCAGTGGGCCCAGCACCCCCGGACAAGCTTCCCCTTAGCAGCTCACCAGGGCGGTTGGTGTCTCTTCAGCAGGATAGAAGTCCTCTTAACTGGTTATTCAGCTTTTTGACAAGAGGAACAGTGGTCCTCTTCCTGCCCTCTTGCCTGTAAAATTGCTGGCTGGCGATCCCAGAAACTGTTGCATTGGTTCCCATACGCACAGTGCCATCTGCTGGGAGGACGGAGAAGTGATCCAGGGGCTGCCCTGCACTGGGCACAAGCCAGAAGTCACATCCTAGGAAAGCCCCTCTCTCCTGGCAATCCAACCGGAAAGTCCCAGCTTCCCTGCCTGCTTCCTTTGGCCTCCCAGTCTCTCACACCCGCTCTGGGTACCCACCTGTCTGTCCTGGGTTCCTCTCCCCTAATTCCTTACTTTATATAGTTGCTGCCTGAGGATGGATTCACACTCAAGCATGGAGGCAGAGGCTCGGAGTGGGAGCTTAGGGCACGTGGCCCCTCGGGCAGAAGATGATGTCTGTCCCTCTGTCATGCCAGACCAGGCCAGGCAAGGGGCAGGGAGCCACAAGTTTTGACTTATCACAAGTCCGGAGGGAGGCCTACAAGGATGTGCTGCCTGCAGTCAGCCCCCAGGCTGCCAGGCCACAGGTCCAGGCCCATTCCAGAGCCACCTGCACCTGAAGCTGGGAGGGGTGAAGCAGAGTGTGCCCCCGATTGTGAACTCTGCCAGGAAGTCGGGGGGGTCAGAGCCACACAGTAGAGCAGGGAAGAGAGGGAAGAGACCTCTGAGACTTCCCACAACCCCCACATTATGGATGGGAGAACTGAGGCCCAGAAATAGTGTGCATCGCACTAACCTTTTAGATAAGAAGAGCTAGGAAAGCACGTTCCTGAAGGATCCAGAGGACATCTAGTCCCATCCTTTACTTTATGGATGGGAAAGTAAGGCCTGGAGGGGAGCAGAGGAGAGGGTTGCTGACCTACTCCAGGCTGCACTGCCAGTTTGTGTCTGTCCTGGCCTTTTCTGCTCACCAGCCTGCCCCATTCGGAAGAGGTCAGCTCCTATCGTAGAAACTGCTTGAAGACAGGGGGCTCTGGGACAGGAGGCGGCAGGCCTCCTGGCCGGCTGGTGAGGAAGAATGCTGAGGCAGCGGCCACCACCGGCTGCCCTGTCCTGCTGTGAGTTCCTACTGGCTTCCTTGCTGCTCAGAGCAAGGCCAAGGTGGGAGGCTTATTTATTTCTGTGCTTTTATTTATTCATCTTTTATTCATTCCCATCCTGTCAGTGTATATTGTTTACATTATAAATCATATGTATTCTCACACTCCTTCTTAAGGAAAAGGCCCAAGAATACAGATTGTTGAAAAGCTGTGAAAATGGTGGCAGCTGCAAGCACTCCGTCTGCATCCCCCTTAGGGGTTCCCTACAGGGCTGCAGAAAGCTGTCATTATACCAGACTGAGGGCTGGGACCACCTAGACCTTCCCAAGCACCCACTCAGTGCAGATGCCCCCAATAGAGAATGCGTGAGAAGGAAGAGGAATGAGAGTAGATGGCGGTCTGCAGGGAAACCCGAGGATGGCATTTTCCCCACGCCTCCTTCCAGAGCTGGTCGGGTTGGGTTGGGGCACTGGCTGCTTGAAGCCACCTGGAGGAGTGAGCCACATCCAAGGTAGTCGATAGGAAAGCCTCAAGTCACCAGAGACATATATTGCAAATGCCAAGGCCAAAGGAGAAGAAGCAGATTTGTGAAGAAGAGATGGAGCCTAGAACTGGTAACCTGGCAGGGCATGGCATTCAAGCAGAAGCAAGTAGGCACAGAAGCAGCAGGCTCGGGAGGGGTCTGCTCGGCTATCACAGTTTGCATTTACAGACTGACTTAAGTGGAGGGACGACCTAAAGTTCTGGCCAGACTGGGATTTGAAGAACTAAGCTAAGCAAATGTGTCTTGCAGCTGTGAGACTGAACAAATGGGACATGTATGTCTGAGCAGGAAAAAATTCAGCATTTTAATTGCATATCAAAACATTTGAATATGTCTAAAGCTATACTCAGAGGAAGAGTCATAGCCTCAAATACATTCCTAGACAAGATAAGTAACTAAAAGCTAGCACTACAGGCAAATTCCCAAATTGCAGTGGTTTAACTCATTGGAAAAGACACTGATGCTGGGAGGGATTGGGGGCAGGAGGAGAAGGGGACAACAAAGGATGAGATGGCTGGTGGCATCACTGACTCGATGGACATGAGTCTGAGTGATCTCCGGGAGATGGTGATGGACAGGGAGGCCTGGCGTGCTGCGATTCATGGGGTGGCAGACTCGGACACGACTGAGCGACTGAACTGAACTAAACTGAACACGGTAAAGGATATCTCTTGTTCATGCTACATGCCTGTTTCAGTTACTTAGGGATGCAGGCTTTTTACAGGATCTTTTGCCTTGTTGCTGAGCTATCCAGAATATAAGGCCTGCAAGACTATGATAAAAGCATAAGGAAGAGGAGGGAGAAAACACATTGGCTCAGTTCAATAGAACATACATCACTTGTGCTCGCAGTGCGAATCAAGTGGCTGAAACCAAACTTCAAGGGCTCTGTGATATGTAGGTGAACAGCACATACGTATCCAGTGAGCACTGTCTTAGCCACATGCTAAACAGTAGACAAGAAACAATGAAAATAAATGACTTAGGCATCCTTCTAGACAAACCAAGAAAAAGTATCCTAAGAAAAGTTGCAAGAAGAAATTAATACAAGTAGAAATTAATTCATTAAGAACAATTTATTAACTGCCCAATTGACAAAAAGACTGAAATTAAATAGTTAATCAGGTTTAAAAAGAAATACTATACAAAACAGGGAAACAACCACAAATAAGTAGAAAATTAAAGTCATTCTAATTTTCAAATGTTATAATCATATGTCATTATGGTTTTAAAGTTGTGAAATTACTTCTAGAAACTATTATAAAAATTGACTAGCAATATGTTAATAATCATAGAAAGTATTGAGAAAATTGTCAAAAAAGAGATTCTCCTGTATGTATACACACACTTACATGTACACAAATAGTTTCAGAAGTGAGTTTTTTCCAACCTCTGAGGAACAAATAATTCTGGAGTTGAATTGTTCCACTGCATAAAAAGAAAAGGAAGCTCCAGGTTATTTGTAACAAAGCTAATAAATTATTGATAGCAAAACAGGACAAGGCACAAGAACAACTATAGATTAATCTCACTTTTGAATAACAAAGCAAAAATCTTAAATAAAATATGAGAAAATAGAACTTAGCATATACTACACGATTATCAAGTGAAATACATGCCAAAAATGCAAGTGTGATTTAAAACAATCTACCGTATTAACCATCCAGATATATCTTCTCAAACTAAAAGTTAGCATCATTTTTAATGTTGCTTACTGTTTAACAATAGAATAATTTCTATCAAATTAAAAATAAGACCAGAATATACTCTAACACTACTAATTTTTAACACTGTTGTGCAGTTATTGACTAATATAAACAGATTGCCTATCTTCACTTCATTTAGGGTTCTTCCGGGGTTTTATCTTGTTACTTCATCTGAAGCATATTCCTCTGCCACCTCATTCGAAGTTGTTATTTGCATTTTTATGTCTGTGGCAGGTCAGTTCTATTTCTCCTCCTTGGAAAACTGGCCCTCTGTAGGAGGCATCCTACACACCCCAGCAGGACACTCCTCTCTGATCCCCCAAGCTATATGCTCTTGGGTTCCCCCTAAGAGGGCGATGTGGGTCCTTCTCTTGTGCTGGGCTGACTATGTGGGTGGTCTGGTGGGCGTGGTTGACCCTAGCCTGGTTGGTTGCCAGGCTCTGCCTCTAATGCATGCGGCTGGCTGCTGTTTAGCAGGGCCTGGCCTCCACGTGGCTTGTTGTGGAAACTTTGGGGACCCTGGGGCTAGTACTGGCTCACTGCTAGGCAGAGTCAGGGTCCTGAAGACTTTGGGGCTGCTGTCTATCTGCTGGCAGGTGAAACCAGGGCCCTGGGTTAGTGCAGGACTACTGGCAGGCAGAGCTGGTTCCTCGAGTCTGGCTACAGGCCAGGGATTGTTGTTGTTCAGTTGCTCAGTCATGTCCAACTCTTTGTGACCCCATGGACTGCAACATGCCACGTTCACCATCTCCTGGAGTTTGCTCAAACTCATGTCCATTGAGTCAGTGATGCCATCCAACCATCTCATCCTTTGTTGCCTCCCTCTCCTCCTGCCTTCAGTCTTTCCCAGCATCAGGGTCTTTTTCAGTGAGTTGGCTCTTTGCATCAGGTGGCCAAAGTATTGGAGCTTCAGCTTTAGCATCAGTCCTTTCAATGAATATTTAGGGTTGATTGCCTTTAGGATTGACTGCTTTGATCTCGCTGCTGTCTGAGGGACTCTCAAGAGTCACCTTCAGGACCACAATTCTAATCAGGACCAGCTGGCCATCAAAGCCACGTGTCCTGGGGGTTCCTCCCCTCCCCCATGCCAGATCCCCAGACTGGGGAGCATGACATAGGGCTCAGAACTCTTACTTCTATGGGAGAACTTCTGCAATATAATATTCTCCAGCCTGTGTATTGCCTACCTAGGAGGTATGGGATTTGACCATATTGCAAGTGAACCCCTCCTACCATCCCACTGTGGTTTCTTCTTTATATTCTTGGATGCAGAACATCTTTGGGGGCAGGCTGCAGTCCTTCCATCAGTAGCTGTTCAGCAGTTAATTGTCTCCCTGGTGTGTTAGTGAGAAAAGCTGAGCCCAAGTTCCCTTAACTCCACTATCTTTGGGGGCCAGAATTAACCAATACAAATAGCCAAGAGAAATTAATACAAGATAAAATTGGAAAGAAGATGTGAAATTATGGTTATTTTTAAACAATATGAAAAATCCAGACAATTCAATGGAAACAAAAAATGGTAAATGACAATTAGAAAATTGACATATAAAATCAGATTTTTCCTATGTGGAAAAGCAACAAGTTAAAGAATAATACTGGGGAGAAGTTCACATTCAAATAACAACAAAGAAATACATGTAAGAGAAAATATTCAGAACTATAAGCTTCACCTGAGGAATTAAAAGACTAGAATGAATGATACAACTAGTATACTGGTATTTGGCTGGAAAAATTCAATTTTATAAAGATGATAATCATTAATAAATGAATTGATACATTAATTGTGATATCAATGCTAACAGTCAGTTTAGAAAATGATTCTAAAATTAATCTGGAAAAATATAAGAATAGGCAGTAAAACTCTGGATAACAAGAGAAAAGAGAATTAATCAGCTCTACCAGAAAATCAAACATAAAGCTTTGGTAAATAAAATAGTACACTACTGGCATAATAGATGATCACTGGCCCAGAATGGAGAGTCCAGAGAGAAGTCAAAACATATATCTACATTTATAATGAAGGTAGCATTTTGAATCAGTGATTAAAATATTGTATTATTCAATAAAGAGTGTTCATTCACTAGCTAGTCTTTTCTTGAGAGTGGGTAGGGAGGAGGATGGGAATAAGCAGCAGGATTCCTGCCTCATTCAATTAGCAAAGTAAATCCCAGGTGGATCTAATGAATTGTGGAGCATAGAATCATAAAAGTACCAAGAGGAGACATGGATGGATGCTTTTCAAATTCTTAAAGTGAGGAAAGCTTTCTTAAGCATATAACCCCAAAGCCTTAGATGAAAGTCTAATAAATCAAGCCATTAATAAGGCAAAATCTCTTCTTCAACAAAATCTGGTTATTTCCAAGTAGCATAGTTTGGTGTGGATATTAGCTTTCTTCTTTGTACCTTGCATTGTTTCTTAAAATAGACATGTATCAGTTTTATAAAAACAACATCCCTATCTTTAAAAAAGAGTAAATCATTTAGATCTTTAATCCATCTTGAGTTTATCTTTGTGTATGGTGTTAGGAAGTGTTCTAATTTCATTCTTTTACATTAGCTATCTAATTTTCCCAGCACCATTTATTGAAGAGGCTGTCTTTGCCCCATTTCTTGCCTTCTTGTCAAAAATAAGGTACCCATAGGTGCATGGGTTTATTTCTGGGCTTTCTATCTTGTTCCATTGGTCCGTATTTCTGTTTTTGTGCCAGTACCATACTGTCTTGATGACTGTAGCTTTGTACTATAATCTAGAGTAATGGAAATAAAATCAAAAGTAAACAAGTAGGACCTGATCAAACTTAAAAGCTTTTGTACAGCAAAGGAAACTATAAGCAAGGTAAAAAGACAACTCTCAAAATGGGAGAAAATAATTGCAAATGAAACAACTTTGAAGGATTAATTTCCAAAAATATACAAGCAGCTCATACAACTCAAAACCAGAAAAACAAACAACCCAATCAAAAAGTGAGAAAAAGACCTAAACAGACATTTCTCCTAAGAAGACATACAGATGGCTAACAAACACATGAAAAGATGCCAACATTGCTCATTATTAGAGAAATGAAAATCAAAGCTACAATGAGATATCACCTCACCCTGGTCAGAATGGCCCTTATCAAAAAATTTGCAAGCAATAAATGCTGGAGAGGGTGTGGAGAAAAGGAAACACTCTTGCACTACTGGTGGGAATGTGAATTGATATAGTTTTATGGAAGACAGTATGGAGATTCCCTAAAAAACTAGGAATAAAACCACCATGTGACCCAGCAATCTCACTCCTAGGCATATACCCTGAGGAAACCAAAACTGAAAGAGAAACATGTATCCCATTGTTCACTGCAGCACTATTTATGATATCTAGAACATGGAAGAAACCGAGATATCCATTGACAGGTGAATGGATAAAGAAGTTGTGGTACATATACACAATGGAATATTACTCAGTCATAAAAAGAAACACATTTGAGTCAGTACTAATGAGGTGGATGAACCTAGAACCTATTATAGAGTGAAGTATGTCAGAAAGAGAAAGATAAATACCGTATTCTAACGCATATATACGGAGAAGGCAATGGCACCCCACTCCAGTACTCTTGCCTGGAGAATCCCATGGGCGGAGGAGCCTGGTAGGCTGCAGTCTATGGGGTCTCAAAGAGTCGGACACAACTGAGCCACTTCACTTTGACTTTTCACTTTCATGCATTGGAGAAGGAAATGGCAACCCACTCCAGTGTTCTTGCCTGGAGAATCCCAGGGACGGGGAGCCTGGTGGGCTGCCGTCTATGGGGTCGCACAGAGTCGGACACGACTGAAGCAGCTTAGCAGCAACGCATATATAAAGAATTTAGAAAAATGTTTACAGGGTAACAGTGGAGAATCAGATATAGAGAATAGACTTATGGACATGAGGAGAGGGGAGGAGAGGGTGAGATATATGGAAAGAGTAACATGGAAACTTACATTACCATATGTAAAATAGATAGCCAACAGGAATTTGCTGTATGGCTCAGGAAACACAAACAGGGGCTCTGTATCAATCTAGAGGGGTGGGATAGGGAGGGAATGGGAGGGAGGTTCAAAAGGGAGGGGATATATGTATACCTAAGGCTGATTCATGTTGAGGTTTGAGAGAAAAAGCAAAATTCTGTAAAGCAATTATCCTTCAATAAAAAATAAATAAATTTTAAAAAATTAAAAAATAGAAAGTAAATTAAACCGTTAAAACAATGATCACTTTGAAACATCAAGAACTAAAAGCAACCATATAAAAAATGAACTCAAAATAGATAATATACATAAATGTAAAACTATAAAACATATAGAAGAAAACAAAATTTGCTTGACCTTGAGTTAGGCAAAGAGTTCCTGATATAAAATCCAAAAGACAACCCAGAAGAGAAAATATTAATAAGTTCAGTTTAGTTCAGTCGCTCAGTCGGGTCCGACTCTTTGTGACCCCATGAATCACAGCACGCCAGGGCTCCCTGTCCATCACCAGCTTCCAGAGTTCACTCAGACTCACGTCCATCGAGTCAGTGATGCCATCCAGCCACCTCATCCTCCGTCATCCCCTTCTCCTTCTGCCCCCAATCCCTCCCAGCATCAGAGTCTTTTCCAATGAGTCAACTCTTTGCATGAGGTGGCCGAAAGTACTGGAGTTTCAGCTTTAGCATCATTCCTTCCAAAGAAATCCCAGGGCTGATCTCCTTCAGAATGGACTGGTTGGATCTCCTTGCAGTCCAAGGGACTCTCAAGAGTCTTCTCCAACACCACAGTTCAAAGTCATCAATTCTTTGGCGCTCAGCTTTCTTCACAGTCCAACTCTCACATCCATACATGACCACAGGAAAAACCATAGCCTTGACTAGATGGACCTTAGTCAGACCTTATCAAAATTAGAAACTTTTGCTCTGTAAAGGATTCTTTTAAAAGAAGAAAAATATCAGCCACAGGTTGGCAGAAAATTCTGAAAACTCAACAATAAGAAAGCAATATAATTGTTTGTTTAAATGGCAAAAGTTTTAGATAGACAGTCTAGCAAATAATCATGTGAAAGGATGTGCTTTCAATACCACTAGCCATTAGATAAATATAAATTCAAAATATCATAACACTGTAATATATACAGATTAGAGTGGATAAAATTAAAAAGAAAAACTGACAATAGCAACTGCTGATGAGGTTGTGGAGCAACTAGAATTCTCATACATTTCTGGTAGAAAAGCAAAACAATACAAGCTTCTGGAAAACCTAGTGTAGTAGTTTCTTAGAATCCCATTTCTTTGTATTTATCATAGAGAAATGAAAACCATGTTCACACAAAAACCTGTACAAAATGCTTATAGCAACATTTCTTAATCACCAAAAACCTGAAAATAACGTGTGTCCTTCTATGAGTGAATAGCTAAACTGTGCTATATCCACAAAAGAGAATACCACTCAGCAACAAAAATCTATGAACTATGATACACACACCAACTTGAATGAATCTCAAATGCATTTGGCTAAGGGAAAGAATCTCAAAAGATTACCTGGTTCCATTTATAAGACATTCTGAAAAAGGCAAAAGCAGAGAAACAAAACCAATGAGTGGCTGCCAGGAGAAGGTAACGTGAGGATCTGGAGACAGAGACGCAGCACGTGGGGCTCTCCTGAATGCTGGAGCTGCCGCGGGGGTGGCGGTCAGAAGAGGCTAGCTCCCTGGTAGCTCAGACAGTAAAAACTCCACCTGCAGTCTGGGAGACCTGGGTCCAGTCCCTGGTTTGGGAAGATTCCCTGGGGAAGGGAAAGACAAGCCACTCCAGTATTCTTGCTTGGAGAATCCCATGGACAGAGGAGCTTAGCAGGCTACAGTCCATGAGCTCGCAAAGACTCAGATACAGCTGAGTGACTAAACACACACACACACACACCCCTGTAAAAACTCATAGGAACAAAAGTGAACTTTACATCTGTCAATTTTTAAAAACAAACAAACAAACAAACCCAGTGATTCAGTTTTCCACATTTAAAGTCCTGATGGAAATGAATAGCTGGATCAACCCAGAAAGTGAGGGAGAGTATAAAGATCTATAGGGTACCAAGACTTCATAAAAACACAAGACCGTATCCTTGTGGTGGCAATAGTTTATCCATCCACATGGCTGCATCAGTTTCATAAGAAAAACAAAAACAAAAGAAGACACCCAAATAATTACAATTCCAAAAAGTACTGAAAGCAAGGGCTCTTGAGAGTTTCTGCTACTTACCAGTTTGGGCACCCAATTTATTTCTGCCTTCATTTTGATTACACAGTAGTCAGAACATTCTGATGCTAAAGCAATGTAGTGAAAATGACAATTTATTTTAAGTTCACCTTGCAACCTCAGGATAATCTTCAATTAACCCGTTTCAGAAACTTGAAAGTAAACAGTAGAAAACTTTTTCCAATAGAGAATCACCAAAGTGATCTGTTTGCATTCCTTATTGAATAAAGTGTCACAAATGAAGAACTCCAAACTTATCATTTTTATGAACACATTTATAAGAAGTCCAAATATATTTATATCAGTGGCAGAAGAATGAAGAATCTTTATCCCCAGGCTATACATTTTTAGAATGAGTTAACTTGACAGTGCTCATTAACACACCAGAAATTGTCATTGTATTCAAATTTAATGTATACCGCAATCAAGTCTGTTCTAGTCTCAATAGGTCAAAATATATTTAAAAATAAAATTTGGAACACACATTGAAGGAAGCCCTGCAGCACCTGAATTTCTACAGAACATCGTTGTAAACCACCCAGCCACAGCACGAGGGCCTCCTAGGTGGCTCAGTGGTGAAGAATCTGCCTGCCAAAGCAGGGGACACAGGGTTGATTCCTGGGTAGGGAAGATCCCCTGGAGAAGGAAATGGCAACCCACTCCAGTGTTCTTGCCTGGAGAATCCTATGGACAGAGGAGCTTGGCGGGCTACAGTCCACAGAGTTGCAAAGAGTCAGACACGACTGAGCATGCACGCATGCCTCTCAACCCCCACCCCAGCCACAGCATGATACACACCATTTAAGTCAAACATGAGAATGTGGATAATCAGTCATTCAGTGTAAACCTGTTACCACTTTATTTACTCAGTTGTGGTTTTCAACTGGTATATAATAGGCATATAAACTGATTTCCAGTCAATTTAGGGGTTTTCCCAAAACACATCTTCATTCATTCATCCAAAGATTACTGAAGTTTACCATGTGCCAGGTACTGTTCTAGAAACTGGTTATGCAAAAGCAAGCAAACTCCCTGCCCTCATGCAGCTTGTACTCTAGAGGGGAGAGGCAGGAGACAACTGAAAGTATTTAATAATAAGCTGAAGAATGTCATAAGTTGATGTTATAGATTGAATGTGCTCAGTGGCTTCAGTCATGTCCAACTCTATGCAATCCTATGAACTGTAGCCCACCGGGCTCCTCTGTCCATGGGATTCTCCAGACAAGAATACTGGAGTGGGTTGCTGTGCCCTTCTCATAGACTGAATGTGTCCCCCTGAAATTCATATGTTGAAACCTAACCCTCTATGTGATGGTATTTGGAGGTGGAGACTTTGGGAAGTGATTAAATCATGAGGGTGATGAGCTTCATTAGTGAGATTAGTGCCTTAATAAAAGAGACCCTCAAAGAGCTCGCTTGCCTCTCCCTCCCTGTGAGAACACAGAAAAGACAGATATCCATGAACAAGGAACCAGGCTCTCACTAGACACCAAATCTGCCAAGGCCCTGTTCTCAGAGCTACAATCTCCAGAGCTGTGAGAAATAAAGCTCTGTTGTTTCTAAGCCTCTGGAACTTTCTTACAGCACCCTTTAAAGACAAAGACAAGTGCCATTGAGGAAAATAAAGCAGAACAGGGACTAAGGAGCGTTACTTTAAAAGGGCTGGCCAGGGAAAGTCTTACTGATAAAAGTGACATTTGAGCATAGACTTGAAGGAGGTGAGGGGTCAAGCCGTGCAGATATCTGGGGCAAGACCATCCCAGCAGGGAGCACGGTGCAAGGGTCCAAGATGATGCTGCCCAGGTACACTTGAGTGGCAGCACGGAGGCCAGCGTAGCTGGTAGAGACTCTCAGGAGATGTGCTCAGAAAGGTGAGGATATGCATGAACCCAGGCTGCTCGGGATGCCTAACCTCATAGCAGGATCCAGTCCCTCTCTTTGCTTTTCCCTTGAGGGATCACCATCTTCCCATGCATTTGGGAGAAGCAGAATTTGTCTTAAGTGCATTCTTGACCAGACGCACTGCAGCCTGCTTCTCTGCATTCACCTGACTAGCCTGCAGCCCTCCATTCACATTACTTCAGGTCACCTTGGCAGCTGTTGTTTAGTAACTAAGTTGCGACCGACTCTTTGCAATCCCATGGACTATAGCCTACCAGGCTCCTCTGTCCATGAGATTTCCCAGGCAAGAATACTGGAGTGGGTTGTCATTTCCTTTTCCAGGGGATCTTCCAGACCCAGGGATCGAAACCACGTCTCTTGTGTCTCCTGCACTGGCAGGCAGATTCTTTACCACTGCGCCACCAGGGAAGCCCTTCCTGTCACTTTAGCTGTTGGGATTAGAATTCTCCCCTGATACAATGCTGCTGCCTCTGCCCTGGCCTTACAGAATGACAGTCCCTGCTTGAAGTGGGGCACAGCATCAATGATATAGACATGGTGTGTCACAGACTTTTCTAAAGGCTTGAAGAAATCATAAGAGGAATCAATGCAGGAGGAAAACTAGGATATCACCATACTAAATCCATAGTCTACCAGGTATCACCTGTCCCAGAAGTTTTTTCCCAGGTAATTCTCTATTAACCCAAGTTCCTCCACAAATCACCAACCTTCAAACATTGTTTTCTCTTATCCAGACCTGAGGCTATCTAATTCCTGTCTCTGGGCCACCAGAAAGAGTCCCAAATTTTACAATATAGCAACCTCTTGTTGAAAGAAAACACCACTTGAATTTATTCGGAAAAGCCCCTTCGTCTTCATTGTTTCAACTGAGTTCAGACTACCCTCTGGGCCTTGCCTGTGCCTAACCAAAAGTTTCATGGAAGCATTTTTCCTCTGCCAAGATCAAGCCTTTTGCCATACCCCAAACACACACACATCTGCCAGCAACTTTTCTAAAAATGGTAACATTTTACTTCTAGGATGCTTGATATAATTAAAACCTGTTATATGTGATGGAAAACAAAAAAAGTAGCAGCTGCATTACTAAACATTCAGAAAACTAAGATCATGGCATCTGGTCCCATCACTTCATGGGAAATAGATGGAGAAACAGTGGAAACAGTAGCTGACTTTATTTTTAGGGGCTCCAAAATCACTGCAGATGGTGACTACAGCCATGAAATTAAAAGACACTTACTCCTTGGGAGGAAAGTTATGACCAACCTAGACAGCATATTAAAAAGCAGAAACATTACTTTGTCAACAAAGGTCCATCTAGTCAAGGCTATGGTTTTTCCTGTGGTCATGTATGGATGTGAGAGTTGGACTATAAAGAAAGCTGAGAGCCAAAGAATTGATGCTTTTGAACTGTGGTGTTGGAGAAGACTCTTGAGAACCCTTGGACTTCAAGAAGATCCAGTCAGTCCATCCTAAATGAGATAAGTCCTGATTGTTCATTGGAAGGACTGATGTTGAAGGTGAAGCTCCAATACTTTGGCCACCTGATGCGAAGACCTGACTCGTTTGAAAAAACTCTGATGCTGGAAAAGATTGAAAGCAGGAGGAGAAGGGGATGACAGAGGATGAGATGGCTGGATGGCATCACTGACTCAATGGACAAGAGTTTGGGTAAACTCCGGAAGTTGGTGATGGACAGGGAGGCCTGGTGTGCTGCAGTCCATGGGACTGTAAAGAGTCGGACACGACTGAGCGACTGAACTGAACAGACCATTACTAAAATGTTTTAATTTCTCTTAGAAGGAAAGAATTTTTAGGTAGAAAGTGTCTTTATATTTTTTTGGATGCACTGTTTGGCATGTAGGATCTTAGCCTGCCAATGAGGGAGCACGGAGTCTTAACCACTGGACTGCCAGGGAAGTTCCCAAAGAGTCTTAACATATAACACTAATATATTTGTCTTTATAGCAGTGCAGTCATAAAACATAGCTAAAAAATTTTCTTTGGCGGATGGGGCTTTCATCAGTCCTGCTGTAACCATGCAGCCAGTCAGAGCTGCCATGACTTGAAACTTAACTGAGTATTCATGCTGAGAAGTTTGTCTAAACCATTCAGATTTGGTAACAAAATGACAGCAAAACCAATGTGATCCTTAAAAAAATAGAATAATATTTAATTGCTTATTGTCAGTGATCAATAAGAAGACATTAAGGCTACAGTTATTGATTACTTAAATATCTCCCAGTGAGAGAGAAAATGTACATCAATCCAATCAAGTTATGAAAGAAGACAAAGGGAGGGAATTAGCTAGAATTAAACTGACTTCTTTATGACTCCTTTCTAGGCTCTAGGTCATTGATGCATAGTCACTTCTGGAAGCAGGTTAGACTTTGAATAATAATTAGAGGCTGCTGTTGCTGCTAAGTTGCTTCAGTCGTGTTCGACTCTGTGCGATTCCATAGACGGCCGCCCACCAGGCTCCCCCATCCCTGGGGTTCTCCAGGCAATAACACTGGAGTGGCTTGCCATTTCCTTCTGCAATGCATGAAAGTGAAAAGTGAAAGTGAAGTTGCTCAGTCATGTCCGACTCTTAGTGACCCCACGGACTGCAGCCTACCATGCTCCTCCATCCATGGGATTTTCCAGGCAAGAGTACTGGAGTGGGGTGCCATTGCCTTCTCCAAATAATTATAGGCACTTAATAGTAGCAGTCATGGTAGTAGAATTTAAACTGAGGCAAGCTCTATTCTAAATGTTTTGCATGCAAAGTCACCTGTTGGTTGCAAGAGTCATAATACTTTCAGTTTCAAGAGATGGAAGTCCAACTCAAGCAAGCTGAACACACACCAAAATATTGGTTGATATGGTGGGAAGGGTTCAGGACAGCTCAAGAAATCAAAGGAGGAGCAGAAGCAAGGAGAGTCCTGGGGACTCCCTATCCACCCTGTTTCTGCCATTTCCTCTGGTTTCACTCTCCTCCTTCAGACAAGCCTATTCCACACAGTGAAGAATAATTACCTGGAAACTCCAACCGTGTATCTATCTTAGTTTGGGCTCCCCCAAAGCAGACCCCAAGGCAAGAGTTTGGGTGCACTGCTCTACTGGGGAGATGATCTCAAGAAGTATCATGAGGGAGTGGGGAAGTGAGACAAAGGAGGAGAGCCCCCACATGGATGTGTGAATGAGCAGTTACAGCTGGAGTGGAGCCCAATCCCACTAGGAGGTCTCAGAAGGAATGTGTGGAGAACCCCTCAGATTGTCCACCTGAAGCAAGGAGGCTGAGGTTTGTGTCTACCAGCTCCCTTCCTTCATTGTTTGAGAGTTGCTCTGGGGATGGGAGCTCTCTAGCAAGCCTAGCTTGCTCCCCAAGCCAGAGAATGGCCTTATGCAGAGAGACACAGAGATACCCAAATGGTGTATAGGAACTTCAGCAGGTGACCTCAAGAGTCAGGAATCAAGGAATACGGTGGCACACTTATAAGAGCCACAACAACTCCTTCCGGTGCCATGGCCCCCAAAGCAGTGTGGAGTTGCTTCTCTGCCAGCTCCAGGTCCAGCGAGCCCTGGAAGAACCCTGATCTAGCTGGCTTAGGTCATATGCCCACAATGCACCTGTCATAGGTCCAGCAGAGGGGTCGTGTCCTAGGAAGGTGAGGAGCTTCAACTGTTGGAATGGGAAATGTTTCCTTGGTCCTTTCCTCCATCCTCTTCAGTTACCAAAAGTCATTCACTACCCAAGGACCAAGTCTTGAGGAGAAAGTCACTGACAGGCACAAAACTGCCTGGTTCTCCAGTTTTCACCAACTTGATCTCCCTGTAGAAAGAAAATAGTCATTATCAAAAAGCCAATTGTCATTCTGCCTCTTTAGAAAAATTCCCATTAAAGATAAAGCAAATTTTAATTAGATTAAGTATCCAATTACTGTAATTACATTTTTTAAAAATTCACATCATGAAGATGACCCTTTTTAAAAGGTTACAGGAATAATTAGTGTATTCATATTAACTAAAATGTATTGGATAATATTTATACCCAGAAGACAAAGTACATTACACACATTTCACCTTTGGGGAAAGCCTGCAAATGTTTTGGCAGTGGCATGAATATTTATAGGCGAGAGTGTGCTTTAGCAAGATTATGTGAGGAAGCATTTAAATGCTCACCAATTTTTACCCAGGGGTAAAGTATACAGAAAATGTAATGCACAGATTATGGATATGCAAAGTGTGACTTTAGTGGCGAATTTCTATCAGTTTGCTTAATTAATTGGAGCCAAAGACTATTTCTTCTCATTGAAGGCAGAAAGGCCCAAGGTATCCAACTGTGACCTCTCTCTGCTCTGTGTCACCAGAGGCAGAGGCCAGTTAGGAGCATTGATAGCAAAGCAGTAAGGACATTCTCACCTCGACCCCTTACCACCAGGAAGTATGGATCTTCATGCCCTTGACCTTTATCCGCGCAGTCCCAGTTGGGTAAAGCTTCAGGGTAAGGAATATGGGCCTTCTAGAAGTTTCCTCCCCATACATTTCCCTCCAAAACCATCTACCCTTTCCTGATCCCAATTTGTTTTCATTGGATTCAGTTAGAGCTGTAGCTCCTACTGCTGTTTTTGTCTCACACACAGTTGCCTTCCAGGCTCCATCACATTTGTTAGCTCACAGGAGGGAGAAAGAGGAGGGTAGTGGCATAGACTCCATTTCACAGGTGAGAAAACTGGGGCTCTGAAGCTTGGAATAACCCCCAGAAGTAGCTGGAAATAACTTCACAGAACCTTGGAAAGGAGCTGCCACTGGCCCCAGAACTGCAGGGCCTCTGCTCTGCCTTTAGGAAACTACTTAGGGCCTCTACCAACTGCAGGAATATCTGCTCTGCTACTACTTACAGCCATCAAAAAAAAAGACAGCCCAGAGACCACCCCAGTGGCGCAGTGGTTAAGAATCCACCTTCCAATGCAGGGGACTCAGGTTCAATCCCTAGTCAGGAAATGAAAATCAGCATGGGGCAACTAAGCCCATGCGCATCAACTACTGAGTGCACGCTCTGGAGCCCTCATGCCACAGTGAAAGATGCTGCATGCCACAGCTGAGATCTGAAGCAGCCAAATCACATGCACACGCACGCACGCGCGCGCACACACACACACACACACATTTGTATGTGTATATAAAAGCAGCCCAGGCATTGATGTTTCCTCTCATAGATAACTTCCAAACTGAAATCTGGGTTCATCTGACTGGGAAACAGAGTTATGTATCTGCACCCCAGTGGCCAGGGGAAATACAGTTTGTTGGATTCGACATGGAGAAAGTGAGGTTCTCAACGTGGATAACATCTGACAAAGAAAGGGTATTCAAAAGGTGTTTATCAAATCTCCTTATCCCTGATAGGAATTTCATCCATCTCTCAATGCCCTGGTCCAATATAGCCTCTTGTGTGTGTCCTGTCCCATCTCTTGCCTGCCTCCATTAGCCTTTCCATTCTGTGCTTTGGAGTTACATGCTTTGCTCCCTTCTGCTCAGTGTTCTGGATATTTGGGTCTCACTTCCCTGCTCACCACCCTGATTTCTGCCTTTAATAAGGTCTGTGACTCTACAGTGGGGCTGCCATGCTTCCTTATGGGCTCTTTAAAATTGTTTTCAGAGGCCAAGGTACAGCCTTGGCATCTCCCCTGAGACAAAGAAGCCTCAAAAATAGAAGAATTACATTTTCAGAAATAGCCAAAGTCACCGTTCTGTCCCATCTCTTGCCTGCCTCCATTAGCCTTTCCATTCTGTTCTTTGGAGTTACATGCTTTGCTCCCTTCTGCTCAGTGTTCTGGATATTTGGGTCTCACTTCCCTGCTCACCACCCTGATTTCTGCCTTTAATAAGGTCTGTGACTCTACAGTGGGGCTGCCATGCTTCCTTATGGGCTCTTTAAAATTGTTTTCAGAGGCCAAGGTACAGCCTTGGCATCTCCCCTGAGACAAAGAAGCCTCAAAAATAGAAGAATTACATTTTCAGAAATAGCCAAAGTCACCGTATTAGAGTTCCCCAGAGAAACAGAGCTAATGGTATACTGCTGAGTACATATTTCACTCTGACTCCATCTCCTATTCTTGAGTTCCCAAACTTTCTCCTTACTGTGCTTTCTGGATTTAAGATCTGTCATCATAAAAAAATCAAGTTTGAAAATCACTAATATAAGACATAGAAGTAAGTCAACAGCTTATTGACAGCAGGCTAAACATTAGGCTACGATCAACGACTATGAACATGACTTAAGGCTGAGTGACTTTTTGATGTCCCTCATGGAGGAACAGTTCAGGGCCCCAGGCAGGCTCAGTTGGAAGCAGCTGCAGTTAAGTGGCTCTAGCTGCAGGGCCTTGAGNCCAAGCCTCTCTCTCCATGAGATTTTTCAGACAAGAATACTTGAGTGGGTTGCCGCTTCCTTCTCCCGGGGATCGTCCTGACACAGGGATTGAACCCACGTCTCCTGCATTGCATCCTTTACCACTGAACCACCAGGAAAGCCCACCACCATTTGCTACACCTACTCTAAAACCAACTACAACTCCTTAAAAGAGAAGGTCATCTGACTGCTCATTATACTCTCTGTTCCTGTCACCTTCCAGTGTCTTCATTCATTCAAGAGTTTAACACCTGAATCACTGTCTTCTTTTCCATCCCACTTTTGTCATAATACTTGGTAACTTCAATAAAAGGGTGTGACCCAAGTTTCCATTGTGGCTTATCATTTACATGAGCATTCTGGCTGATGTTATCTTCTCCCAGACTTCATTTACAATTGATAGACTGATCATTCCTATTTTTATTTCCAGTCCAAACATCTTTTCTGAGCTTTAGACCCATCTATCCAAGAGGAGCTACCTCCAGGCTCCTCTGTCCATGGGATTCTCCAGGCAAGGATACTGGAGTGGGTTGCCATGCCCATCTCCAGAGCATCTTCCTGGCACAGGGATTAGATCCACAAGCCTGCCTGCATTTGCAGGCAGATTCTTTACCACTTGTACCACCTGAGAAGCCCACCTGGACACTTCATGGACCCTCAAACTCAACTCGTCAAAATCTGAACACATCTTTCTCTAATCTGATTCTTCTGCTCTCAAAATCTTGTTATATAAGTCAATGTCTATCCAATCACCCAAGCAAGAATTTGGGGGGTAATCTGAGATTCCTCTGTGTCTCTTAGAAGCTATATCCTATCAGTCATCACCTTCCTAAGAGGCATCTGCTCTCTGTGAGCCCAGAGCTTCTCTGGTTCCAGAAAGCAAAACTGGCAGTTAAGAGAGCAAGCCCTGGAGTAAGCATGCATGCTCAGTCATGTTCAATTCTTTGTGACCCCATGGAATGTAGTCCACCAGGCTCTGTCCATGGGAATTTCCAGGCAAGAATACTGGAGTGGGTTGCCATTTCTAGGAGTAACCCTGCCTGGATTCAAATAAAAGCTTCCAATGTATATTGTGCAGTTGTGGGCAAGTTACTTTTTCCTAAGAGGCATCTGCTCTCTGTGAGCCCAGAGCTTCTCTGGTTCCAGAAAGCAAAACTGGCAGTTAAGAGAGCAAGCCCTGGAGTAAGCATGCATGCTCAGTCATGTTCAATTCTTTGTGACCCCATGGAATGTAGTCCACCAGGCTCTGTCCATGGGAATTTCCAGGCAAGAATACTGGAGTGGGTTGCCATTTCTAGGAGTAACCCTGCCTGGATTCAAATAAAAGCTTCCAATGTATATTGTGCAGTTGTGGGCAAGTTACTTCAGCTTCCTGTTCCTTAGTTTTCTCAGGTGTAAAGTGGGTACATAAGAATATTTCTTACTTCATAAAGTTAAGAGAATCAATTGTTATGATATGCAAAATACCTGGACAATAGGAAATGCTCAATAACTTTTAGTACTATTGATGACATCAATAATGATGATACCTGAGTGATGCTAGTAGGGGCATCCCCCTGGCTGCAATAATTGAGGATTCAGACTTGGAGGATATCAAATGCTTCTTCACAGACTTTCAATAAATCTTTCTTCATTCAATCCCACTCCACATCTTTGCCTTTAAAGGAACTCAGTACTTTCAATTCCTAATACTTTATAGGTTCTGAAAGCCAAATTGGTTTGCTTCTTAGAGTCTTTCTCTCTGTAGGCACTTCACTTTTTATTCTCTAAACCTGCACTGTTCAATATGGTAGCCTCTAGGTATATGGCTACTAAGTCATTGAAATGTGACTGACTAGTGTTACACATGTGGAAATGATAATATTTGGGGGTATTTTGGGGTAAATAATTTCACCTGTTTATTTTCACTTTTAAAATCTGTGGCTATTAGAAAATTTTAAATTATTGGTTGACTGAACATTTTGTTCAGGTTTTTAACCCAAACAAAGTGTTCGACAAACCCAATGCATAAGTACCTGGCATTTTATTTCTATTGGATAATGCTGCATCTTATAACGGAGAAGGCAATGGCACCCCACTCCAGTACTCTTGCCTGGAAAATCCCATGGATGGAGGAGCCTGGAAGGCTGCAGTCTATGGGGTCGCTGAGGGTCGGACACGACTAAGCGACTTCTCTTTCACTTTTCACTTTCATGCATTGGAGAAGGAACCGGCAACCCACTCCAGTGTTCTTGCCTGGAGAATCCCAGGGACGGGGGAGCCTGGTGGGCTGCCGTCTATGGGGTCACACAGAGTCGGACATGACTGAAGTGACTTAGCAGCAGCAGCAGCATCTTATAAACATTTTGACATCTTTACCTGCTGTCATGTTTTCTCCCATCCTCTTCAGTATTTTAGCTGATACACTTTTTTTCATTCTTGTGAGGTGTCTGGAGAAAGCAAAGATAAATGGTTGTGCTCCGTCTGCCATGCGTGTGTGCACATGAAGTTGTTTCAGTCGTGTCCAACTCTTTGCGACCCCACGGACTGTAGGCTCCTCTGTCCATGTGATTTTCCAGGCAAGAATACTGGAGTGGGTTGCCATTTCCTATTCCAGGGGATCTTCCTGACCCAGGGACCAAACCTGCGTCTTTTGTATCTCCTGCATTGGCAGGAGCACCATAGTGGTACTCCTGTATCACTGGGAGCACCTGGGAAGCCCTCCAACTGCCATGTTTAACTGAAAATTATATCTAAACCTCTCATTCCAGTACTCTTGCCTGGAAAATCCCATGGATGGAGGAGCCTGGAAGGCTGCAGTCTATGGGGTCGCTGAGGGTCGGACACGACTAAGTGACTTCTCTTTCACTTTTCACTTTGATGCATTGGAGAAGGAACCGGCAACCCACTCCAGTGTTCTTGCCTGGAGAATCCCAGGGACGGGGGAGCCTGGTGGGCTGCCGTCTATGGGGTCACACAGAGTCGGACATGACTGAAGTGACTTAGCAGCAGCAGCAGCATCTTATAAACATTTTGACATCTTTACCTGCTGTCATGTTTTCTCCCATCCTCTTCAGTATTTTAGCTGATACACTTTTTTTCATTCTTGTGAGGTGTCTGGAGAAAGCAAAGATAAATGGTTGTGCTCCGTCTGCCATGCGTGTGTGCACATGAAGTTGTTTCAGTCGTGTCCAACTCTTTGCGACCCCACGGACTGTAGGCTCCTCTGTCCATGTGATTTTCCAGGCAAGAATACTGGAGTGGGTTGCCATTTCCTATTCCAGGGGATCTTCCTGACCCAGGGACCAAACCTGCGTCTTTTGTATCTCCTGCATTGGCAGGAGCACCATAGTGGTACTCCTGTATCACTGGGAGCACCTGGGAAGCCCTCCATCTGCCATGTTTAACTGAAAATTATATCTAAGCCTCTCATAATCTAGTTCCTGCTTATATTGCCTTATCACTTTATGTCACTGACCCTAAATGAATTACAACCAAAATGAATTACTAATAGTTTTCACAACATATAAGGAAGCTTCAAGCTTTCATGTCTGCTTTCTCTGCAACCTTTTCCTGGACTATCCTTCGAATTCCTCTTACCTGTCTGCCTAGTAACTTCCTCATTCTTTAAACACTCACTCAAATTTTACCTACTTTCAGAAGCTCTTTCCTTATTTCTCTTCCTTTCAGTTGAACTGAGTGATTTAGAGTCCAGAATATTTGCTGCATGTGCTTGATTCTATGACTATCTACCCTATAGGGAACCTATCTTATTCATAAGAACCAAAAGAATGTTTGTTAAAGAAATTCATAAGGACAGTAACAAGAACTGTGGGGACACAGAGGAAGGAGAAGCTGGCTAAAAATGTTTCATGAAGGCAGTACTTTTCAGCTGTTCTTCAGAGAAGTTTTTAGCAGTGGAGATGCGTTAGGAATTTTCCAGGCAGTGTGAACTGGATAAGCAAGATTCCCGGAACGCAAGAAATATGTTAGGGAAATAGCAAATGATCTACTTTGAATGGCGCATTGGTAAAATCAGATCAGGGAGGGCCTTGAGGTCACAGAAAGCAGCTGGACCTTTCCATGAGGATAAAGGGGAGTTTTTCAAAGATGTGAAGCTATGGGGAGCTTTAAACGCATTACACCTGAGTTTTAGCATTATCACCTTGGCCTTCAGATGGAGAATGGATGTGCGGGGCCTTCCAGAGCGGCTGGAAGCTTAACCAGTTAACTGATGGGCGGTTAAGGAGGGGAGCGAGCAGTGTGGTGATGAGGATGAAAGGAAGGGCGCGGCCATCCGTAGTTTAGGTGCAGAACGCCCCTGTGGGCGGGGGTTACAGGGAGGAGTTTCTAGCTGGAACGAATGAGAGGGCGCGGGTACCCTTCCGCGCACCTGGGGACCGCGCGGGAGGAGCGAGTCCGCCCCACGCGCCGCGCTCGCGTGTCCCTCGCGCGGCGCCGTCCGCGCAACGCTCGGCGGGGTTGGCGGAGGCCGCGGGCGCTGCGGTTCCGGTTCCGGCGGGCGCCCGCACCTGCGGCGGGGGCGGCCGGTCATGGCGTACTCCACGGTGCAGAGGGTGGCCCTGGCCTCGGGACTCGTCTTGGCTGTGTCGCTGCTGCTGCCTAAGGCCTTCCTGTCCCGCGGAAAGCGGCAGGAGCCGCCGGCGGCGCCCGAAGGTACGCGCGGCCCGACTCCCCGACCCCGAGCCGCAGGGCGAGCACGAGCGCCTAGAGCCCTGCTGGAGGGAGGGCGGCCGCGGGGGTCTCCGGCCCCGCGGAGTTTGGGAGGTGCCAAGCGCCAGGGTTCTCTTGGCCCCAGCGGGCTGCGGCCGGACCGGGTCGCTCCAGGCCTTCGCCTGCAGGAGCGCGCGCAGACGAGCCTGGACGCACTCTCCGGTTGCTCTCACCTCTTTCCCTCGCTGGCCTAACTCAACTACTCACTATCTGCCCAAGTGCTTTGAGTCAGGAGGGCTCCCACTTTTTAGGTGTCCGTGTGCTTTCTCTCGTACTTTCGAATGAAATAGTTGGACTGGGTATTGTTAACCTTAATTTGTTGTGTATTTTCAGTTTGGTGTCGAGAGCTCACTGCTTCAGGCTCTTTTTGTGCCTTCGTAAATATAATGTGAAGATTTTAATAATCCGAGTTTCAGTTAATTAGATGAACATGGTTCTGCGTTCCCGTTACGTGAACGAGTATTTCTTAATCCTTTGTTACGGGCATGGTGTATGTGGTGGTTAAAAATCCACCCTGTGGTTTGCATTCTGCGGCTTTTGCATAATGGGTGAGTGTAACAGGGCAGCAAAGGCTGGGAGAAAAGCTAGTACAGTTCTCTGTAGATTGTGAAGTTCTGGTAACTTTCTTCTGGAAATTGTCTGGGTAACATCCTTGAGACACGGTTTTACAGTTTTCCTGCTTCCACTAATATTCAACCTGTTGAATGTTCAACCCGTGTCTGTTGATGTTGGACAGCTCCTTGAACTGAAATTTATTTCCCTAGAGGGTTAGGGTTGTGCACATTGACTGTAACTCCGCTCTCGTACATCATAGATTATAAATACAAGAAATGCAAAACACCAAGCTCTAGGGGTGAGGGGCAGATACAACTCAGAATTCTGTTCATAGACTTTGCTTGATAATCTTTATGTTTGTAAAACTATCTCCTTGGGAGAAACTTCTTTAAAAAAAAAAAGCAAACTACCTCATTTGTTGGGTTTTCTTTTTTTTTTTTTTTCCTTTCTCTCTTATTACAAAACCCCAAAGGTTTTACTCACTTTGTCTAATGATGATGAGGAGTAAATTCACGATGACCCAAAGCAGTTAAACATTCGTCTACAGTAGTGTCTTACCACGTTAAATTTTCATCGTGCTGAATTTGTCTTGAATAAGTTCTCTTCAATGCAGGTGGGAGATACTCTTCTAAATGTTGTATAGAGAGACGATCAGAGATGGCTTTTTCTCCTAAGAGCTCAAGTAATAATAATCAGTGTTCTTATCTTAGAAACTTTGCGTTTCTGTTCTCTTCATTTCTGAAGTGTTATTTCCTTGGCATCCTTCTCATTGCTCAGCTTAAATGTAATCTCCTCAGAGACTTTCCCTGATGACTCTAACTAAAATCACTCTTTACACTCCCATCATTTCCTATTCCTATGTTGTCTTTTCTCAATTGAAGGTGTTATTGTATCATATGACATTTTCTTATATATTTTACTAGGTTTTTTTTTTTTTTTTGGTCTCCACTTTATAGAGTGTAAGCTCCTGAGGGCAGGCAGTTTGTCTTGTTTACCATTATTTCTTTCAGTTCAGTTCAGTCGCTCAGTCGTGTCCGACTCTTTGCGACCCCATGAATCGCAGTACGCCAGGCCTCCCTGTCCATCACCAACTCCCGGAGTTCACTCAGACTCACGTCCATTGAGTCCGTGATGCCATCCAGCCATCTCATCCTCGGTTGTCCCCTCTCCTCCTGCCCCCAATCCCTCCCAGCATCAGGGTCTTTTCCAATGAGTCAGCTCTTTGCATGAGGTGGCCAAAGTACTGGAGCTTCAGCTTCAGCATCATTCCTTCCAAAGAAATCCCAGGGCTGATCTCCTTCAGAATGG
>SJXQ01001555.1:150932-231891 GCA_006408695.1 Aepyceros melampus | reverse complement strand
GCTGGACTGGAAGAAACACAAGCTGGAATCAAGATTGCTGGGAGAAATATCAATAATCTCAGATATGCAGATGACACCACCCTTATGGCAGAAAGTGAGGAGGAGCTAAAAAGCCTCTTGTTGAAAGTGAAAGAGGAGAGTGGAAAAGTTGGCTTAAAGCTCAACATTCAGAAAACGAAGATCATGGCATCTGGCCCCATCACTTCATGGGAAATAGATGGGGAAACAGTAGAAACAGTGTCAGACTTTGTTTTTTTGGGCTCCAAAATCACTGCAGATGGTGACTGCAGCCATGAAATTAAAAGGCGCTTACTCCTTGGAAGAAAAGTTATGACCAACCTAGATAGTATATTCAAAAGCAGAGACATTACTTTGCCGACTAAGGTCCGTCTAGTCAAGGCTATGGTTTTTCCTGTGGTCATGTATGGATGTGAGAGTTGGACTGTGAAGAAGGCTGAGCGCAGAAGAATTGATGCTTTTGAACTGTGGTGTTGGAGAAGACTCTTGAGAGTCCCTTGGACTGCAAGGAGATCCAACCAGTCCATTCTGAAGGAGATCAACCCTGGGATTTCTTTGGAAGGAATGATGCTAAAACTGAAGCTCCAGTACTTTGGCCACCTCATGCGAAGAGTTGACTCATTGGAAAAGACCCTGATGCTGGGAGGGATTGGGGGCAGGAGGAGAAGGGGACAACCGAGAATGACATGGCTGGATGGCATCATGGACTCAATGGACGTGAGTCTGAGTGAACTCCGGGAGTTGGTGATGGACGGGAGGCTTGGCGTACTATGATTCATGGGGTCGCAAAGAGTTGGACACGACTGAGCAACTGAACTGAACTGAACTGAGGAAGGATGTGGTGGATGATCTGCAACGTGACAAGGAAGTCTGATTGAGGGACAGTCACGTGCACTAAACACACATGACATATCTCCCAGGAAACTCGTGGAAATTGTCAATGGCATTCCTTGCAAGGAGGAATAGGATTTATAGAGGTCATGTGCAGCCTCCTAGTACCATGATCTGAATATACTAGAAATATGACTTTATTTATAGCCACGGAAGAATGATACCTAGAAATATGATTTACATAATAACAGGATGGCTTGGAGTTATAATCTCCAGAATCTGTAAACTGTGGAGAGAAAGGAATGAAGAAGCTAGATATGAACATCTGCAAAATCTACAGCAACATTAGATGTATTGGCTAACTGAAAATCAAACTATATGACAGTGGCCCTAGGATTTAGTTGGCTTTTCAGCAAATATTAAATTTGGCTTACCTAATGGGCATGACATAAAATTAAATTAAGTCATTAAATTTAACAATTTCAATTGACATTCTGTTAGGTTCACCCATGTGAAAAGAGGTTGTTTTGAGGGATATAAGAATGGTATTTTATGACTTTTTCAAATGAGGCAATAAAGCCCATGGGTTTAACCACATCTGACACATAAACCACTCATAGGCAGGAAAAATAAAAACAAAGGTTCTTCACTTGGATGAAAAGAAAAAGGCTTCCTAATCACAGAACAAGCCAATTTAAATGGAAAAATAAATTTAAAAAGAAAACAGAATTTTCTAGCAATATCTTCAACATAGCCTTGAAACACTGCCTCCTGTTATTCTTTTCTCCTTTCCTCTGCTTCAATAGATCAGCTGAGAGCTAAAATTGGCCTATAAACCCCCCTGGTTTGACTCCTCTCTGACCCAGTTCAGGCTCCCGAGAGGGGGATGGACAGAAGCAAAGCTAGCACTAGGCATTTGTTTACTTCTTTGTGTCTCAGCACAATGATGAGACCACTAGAAAGAGTCCGGGGAATAATGTTTCTTTGTTTTGATGTAGCTTGCACACCTGCGGGGTCAGAGCAGGCATTGTTTTGTGGTTTTCTCATATGCCAGACCAGATGAGAAAGCAATTCTTGTTATTGCTTTGTGATTCAATCTACCAAGCTATTCTTATTCCCACAAAATGTGGGTAGAAATGTATATGCAACTAAGTGCACACTTCAGAACTCTAGGCAGTTATCATTTTTTTTTCTCTTTTACATTTTCTAGCAGATGTTGATTAGGCAAAATTCTGGACTGAAATGTTAATCCAGTTGCTATGAGATCCTATCAGTAAGTGCTGGTTTCACCATTATGCTCTGAAAAATTGCTTCTCTGAAAAAATTCTTCAGAAAATTTTAATGCATTTTCCACCGTTCTACAGGATGTTTTTATTTTCCCCTAACTTCTCTCTTTGTGGTTGGCCAAATAGAAGATTTTTTAGGCTGTAACAAATCGATCTGGAGAAATGCTATTAAAACATTAATTGAAAAAAATTGTTAATATATTCATTTAATGATGCATTGCATATTTTGAGCAGTTCACTGGTATATATAAGTACAAAATTTACTACCCCAAATTATTGCAATTTATATTGGAGCTCACTAGACATAAACCAATTATAGTTAATATGCTGAAGGCATTAGTGATAAACAAGGGGCCAATATTATGTATTTCTGTGAATGATGACCTAGAGTTGCTCAAGGCCATTGTGACTGTGACCTAGAGTAGACTGTGGGAAATACACAAGCAGAATACTCCCAGTCTTATCAGCAATCAAAAATTGAATTTGGCCTACCTACTAGACTTGACAGGGGGTAAGAAATCCTCCTGCAATGCAGGGGACACCAGGGCCTGGGTTATTCCCTGGGTCAGGAAGATTCCCTGGAGAAGAAAATGGCAACCCACTCCAGTATTCTTGCCTGGGAAACCTCATGGACAGAGGAGCCTGGAGGGCTACAGTCTATAGGGTCAAAAAGACTCTGAACAATTGAAGCAACTGATCATAAGCACAAACACATGCCAGACTTGAGACATAGTCTTATCCACTCCTAAATTCCGAACATTTCCATTATAGGTTCAGTTTCTCTGCTGTAAATTGCTTGTCTCTTGGGGGCCACTGAGAATTAACAGTTGTCACATTTTGGGGCAGTTTGGGAAAAACACCAGGAACAACAGTCTCCCATAATCTAGCGCTGACTGCTAACATTCATCCTGAGCATTTCTCAAACAATGAAACATCTATTTCACTTGTACCACTGTTGGTAATCTCGGGCCTCAGGGATTTCTAGACCTCACAGATGTGACAGAAATCAGCTATCAACATCTTTAGAAATCAAAATGTTCCTTTATATGGGTAGAATTTCCTATTATATATTTTTGTACTTTCTATGGACTTTTTAAAAGAGAAGTAGCAACTATTTGAAAGCAAATATTTGATTTTGCTAAGGATATTTAATACATATGACACTTTACTTTGTTGGGAATTACTCAGTCTTTAAGCTTTTAAGAACAAATCTGGGCTTCCCTAGTGACTCACCAGTAAAGAAGCTGCCTGTGATGCAGGGCGTGCTGGAGATGTGGGTTCAATCCCTGGGTCAGGAAGATCCCATGGAGAAGGAAATGGCAACCCACTCCAGTATTCTTCCCTGGAAAATTCCATGGACAAAGGAGCCTGGCAGTCTACAGTCTATGGGGTCACAAAGAGTCACATACGACTCAGCAACTAAACAACAACAATAAGAACAAATCCATGAAACACAGCTTAGAATAGCAGCAGGCTTGGAATCAGCCAGAACAACGTTTAAATCTAGGCTCTCCCACTTAAGCATTTTCTACCCTTAGACAAGATATTTAAACTTACCTTTCAGTGTTTTAATCTGTTTTTAACAGTTAATAGGTCTAGGATTCTTTAATACTGAGCCATCGTGGAAGACCATACTAGATCTAAGAGAATGTTTAAATAACACATGAAAGCATCTAGTGTACTGAAAGCATAAAGTCCACACGTGTAAAGAGTGGCATGAATCTAAATGGGGAATGTGCCTACTGACAGCTACCATTTCTGCATTTGGAGGAGAGGATGACCACAGGGCAGGTGTCCCAGTTAGGAAAGGCAGGACCTACGGCATCATCCACACTGCAGAATGAGAACAGAGGGAGGTAAACTGCTCTGCAGAATTGAGTCTAGAAACAAAGCAGGGAGGTGGGGGGAGTGTCCTTTTTGAGCTTGAGATGTTAATTTCATATAAAAATGATTTGAGGGTAAAGCTGGAGAGGAGTTCAGAGGATGCCGAAGGTTGAGAACCAACAAGATAAAAAAAAAAGCAGGTCTCTGGATGAATAAAGGTCACAGAACCAGCATAACAGGTGGAGCAACTGAGATTAATGATCCTCCTGTGCCGAAGTTCACCTTCTAGACTTTAAAAATGATGATGTCTGATACCCAATTTCAATGGTTGTCGCCCTGTATAATGGTATGCTCTGCCACTTACCATCCTCTAGTATTCAATAAAGTCTTATCAACCACTAATTTCATGCTGGTCTTTCAGGTAGCTTTCAGGATTAAAGACAGGAGGTTATGATGACGTTGGAACAGGGAGAGGGGTCAGGAGAAAACTGGATCAAGAGGAAAATTCAGCCATGAGCTGGCCAGCTACTGCCAAGGAACCCAAGAGCAGCTAGGACCAAAAGCTCAGTGTGACAGGCCACAAACACGATATAAAAGCAACCTCTGAAATGTTGTCAACAATAGTGACAAGGATACAGAATTTTTTAGTTTCATCAGGGTGAGACTCATCATGTTGTAAACTGAAAAAAAAAAGATAACCATAATTTTAGGAGAACTTGAGGACCTTTCTGTTACATAAAGTTTCAGTAAATTACAAAAAAAAAGACAGCTTAAGTAAGAAATCTTTTTCAAAATCTGCAATCAAGTTGATTTAATAGGCCTCATTTGGTGTTATTCAATGCTTTTGAAGGGTCAGTAATCCACCTACAAGGCAATTACATTGAAGGAGAAAGAATGAAATAAATGATACAGAACCCCGTCTCTATGCCAGTCACCCCCGGTTTATCTCTTTTTGCTCTTAAATCATTCCTACCAGGGGAATCTTATTTCTGCTTTAGAAATGAGGCCACGGATGCTATGAGAGGCTAAACAAGGTGCCTTGGTGAGTCATTAGTGATGGCAGAGCGGGGATGGAAGCCGAGGCCCTTTGACCTTCACCTCCCTGTGCGTTTCAGGTCTGCCCAGTGAACAAGCAGCATCCCACGTCTGCAAAGCAAGGCTGGTGTCTCATCATCACAAGGGCACACAGATTCTTTTAATCTATTCTAATTGTTCCCAGAGACAACTCAGTCTAACTTCATTCTCTACTAATACACAGCTATATAAAACATAATACATTTTCCAGTTTAAGAGCAGTGCTTCATCATTACCAAATGCACTAGAAAACATTTATTAATATCTGAATTGCACATAATAATGATACTATCCATAGAATACTTACAAAATGCCAGACACAGTATTCAATGCTTCACATTGATTATATCCTCTGAAGCTTGCAAAACCCATAGGTTGATATTACTCATTTCCCTGGTTTATGTTTGAAGACATTGAGACTCAGAGGGGTTAAGCAATTTGCTGAGGGTCATGCAGCTAATAAGAGTCACAATTAGACCAAGCAGTCTGAGTGCAAAGCTCACACTTTTAACCAACATGCTAGAAATCCTCATAAAACTTTACCAGGTATTTGGCACAAAGTCTAAACTCACTCTTTGTCCTGTGAAGCAAAATTGACACCAAATGCAGAGAAAATGATATTTTTATAGATATTCACAAAAAGGGACTAGAAGAAAGGGAGAGAGCATGAGGAGCTTGTGTTATTACTGAGTTCTCTCCCCTCTCCTCCATGCCCCTAGTTCCTCAGTCACCATGTTTCTGCAGATGAAAGCAAGGGAGATTGGAGATTAAACTTGCCCAAGGTCATCTACTCAGAGCCAAGTCTCTTGACCCGCAGGTCAAAGGAACTTTCACAATATACCTCAAGCCTGATAGAAGTTAGACTATATCCCAGCAAAAATCCAAACAGTGGATTATGTTTTCAGAACTGTCTTTTGAAGATAACTTTGTTTTAGAAAGCTGTCCAGCAATCTTCTCTTTATTTAGAAAGGTTTGTCAATGAAATGGTTGATTGATGAGGGTTGTGTTTTTGTGCTTACTTTAATATGACAACAATTTTAATTTCAGGTCCTGACATGCTCAGGAAGAATAGAATGGCTCACTTTTTTTTCTCCCCCAGAGGTGTGATTTTATGATTCCAAGCCAGGTTGTAAAGAAAGAGAAAATTTCCTACAGGGTTTCATATTTCCTCCTATAAGTTTTGGTTAGAAATTTTCTCCCCATGATACTGAACAAGTTGGCACTGAATATTTGCTGCACCTTTAAAACCTGAGTCCTGAGATGTCTTTGGTCTTTGCGTCCAGATTCTGACTGACTTTATTACAGATTCATCAGGGAGTTGTTTTTCAAGTTGGTCCCATTTACAGAGCTTTTGTACCTGCAATATACCTTCATCAGTAGAATGACTACGGATATGGATGATAATTACGGGATATGATGATAACTCTCCTTCCAAACTTAACAGCCCTCAAGTTATATTTCTTTACATCTCCTGCATTTCCTAGCATATTACGATAAAATCCTCACAGTAGGTTGGAACAGAATGGGAGGAAAAGTAGACCAATTACTCTGGTATAGAAGTGTAGTGCTGCTGCTGCTGCTGCTAAGTCACTTAGTCAGTGAGTCAGTTCAGTCGCTCAGTCGTGTCCGACTCTTTGCGACCCCATGCATCGCAGCACGCCAGGCCTCCCTGTCCATCACCAACTCCCGGAGTTCACTCAGACTCATGTCCATCGAGTCCGTGATGCCATCCAGCCATCTCATCCTCGGTCGTCCCCTTCTCCTCCTGCCCCCAATCCCTCCCAGCATCAGGGTCTTTTCCAATGAGTCAACTCTTCGCATGAGGTGGCCAAAGTACTGGAGCTTCAGCTTTAGCATCATTCCTTCCAAAAAATCACAGGGTTGATCTCCTTCAGAATGGACTGGTTGGATCTCCTTGCAGTCCAAGGGACTCTCAAGAGTCTTCTCCAACACCACAGTTCAAAAGCATCAATTCTTTGGCACTCAGCCTTCTTCAAAGTCCAACTCTCACATCCACACATGACCACAGAAAAACCATAGCCTTGACTAGACAGACCTTAGTCAGCAAAGTAATTAATGTCTCTGCTTTTGAATATGCTATCTAGGTTGGTCATAACTTTTCTTCCAAGGAGTAAGCATCTTTTAAGTTCATGGCTGCAGTCACCATCCGCAGTGATTTTGGAACCAAAAAAAAAAAAAGTCTGACACTGTTTCCACTGTTTCCCCAGCTGCTGCTAAGTCGCTTCAGTCGTGTCCGACTCTGTGCGATCCCATAGACGGTAGCCGACCAGGCTCCCCCGTCCCTGGGATTCTCCAGGCAAGAACACTGGAGTGGGTTGCCATTTCCTTCTCCAATGCATGAAAGTGAGAAGTAAAAGTGAAGTCGCTCAGTCGTGTCCGACTCTTAGCGACCCCATGGACTGCAGCCTAGCAGGCTCCTCCGCCCATGGGATTTTCCAGTCAAGAGTACTGGAGTGGGGTGCCATTGCCTTCTCCGGTTTCCCCATCTATTTGCCATGAAGTGATGGGACCGGATGCCATGATCTTCATTTTCTGAATGTTGAGCTTTAAGCCAACAGCTTTAAGTCACTTAGTAGAGACTACTAATTACTCCCTGAAATTCATTCCTTCATTTGTAGCAATAACATTTAAGGTCACACTTGGCTGCCAACTTACAGACATTTCTCAACCACCCTAAAGCTAGATGTGGTTAGACGATTAAATTAAAGCCAATGGGATTGAATGTGGATGATGTTTGCAACTGTGGACCTTCAATTCAAAACACAAACCTTTTGCCATGGAGTTCCTCTCTTTTTCTGTTGTTCTGTGAAATAGACACAAGTGTGATCCAGCCATCACTATGTAGATGAAAAGCATGCCTTAGGAGATAGCAAGCACCAAGTTGAAAGAAATTGTTCATATAAGTAGTGCATGCTAAGTCGCTTCAATTGTTTCTGACTCTTTGAGACCCTATGGACTATACCCCACCAGGCTCCTCTGTCCATGAGATTCTCCAGGAAAGAATACTGGAGTGGACAAGTATTCTCCAGGCAAGAATACATGCCCTCCTCCAAGGGATTTTCCTGATCCTTCAGAGATCGAACTCACATCTCTTGTCTCCTGCACTGACAAGCAGGTTCTTTACCACTAACGCCACCTTGCTACTGCTGCGAAGTCACTTCAGTCATGTCCAATTCTATGTGACCCCATAGACAGCAGCCCACAAGGCTCCCCCATCCCTGGGATTCTCCAGGCAAGAATACTGGAGTGGGTTGCCATTTCCTTCTTCAATGCATGAATGTGAAAAGTGAAAGTGAAGTCACTCAGTCGTGTCGGGCTCTTAGCGACCCCATGGACTGCAGCCTACCAGGCTCCTCTGTCTATGAGATTTTCCAGGCAAGAGTACTGGAGTGGGGTGCCATTGATAGCAGAGACACCTCCTAATGTGAACTATTCACTTCAAAACCCTTAAATGAGGAAGAGATATTTACTCGGGATTTGAGGCCCATTGTTATGTAAACTTAGATTTTACCTTTACTCTAGGAGAAGGCAATGGCACCCCACTCCAGTACTCTTGCCTGGAGAATCCCATGGACGGAGGAGCCTGGTAGGCTGCAGTCCATGGGGTCACTGAGAGTTGAACACGACTCAGTGACTTCACTTTCACTTTTCACCTTCATGCACTAGAGAAGGAAATGGCAACCCACTCCAGTGTTCTTGCCTGGAGAGTCCCAGGGATGAGGGAGCCTGGTGGGCTGCCGTCTACTGGATCGCACAGAGTCGGACACGACTGAAGCGACTTAGCAGGAGCAGCAACAGCAGGACTGCACCTAGATAAAGGGTTAACTCCTGAATTCCTATGTCTGATGAAGCATGTGCATGATTCACTATTAGTAAAAAAAAAAAGTAATTATATCATTTTATGTAAAGTTTTATTTTCTTTGGCATTGTTAAATAAATACCTTCTCTACCAAATGTGAGGAATTAAAATGCTAGCCAAATGACCTATTCAAAGTTATGCTGCCATAAATTTATTTTTTTTCAAACTACACTAGTACTTGCTTTTATGGCCAACTGAGTTCTTTATACCACATTATTAATAGTATAACAGAATTTTTAAAGAAGAAAACATAGCACACAATAAAGTAACCCAATATTTCATACTGAAGTCAAATCATTATTATGACTGAAAGATGTTAATGGAGATAACCTGTGATATTACTTCTATTAATGTTTGTCTTTAAAATCTAAATAACAGATCTCATTAAAGTAAAATCATTTGAAAATCAACAGATTGAATCATGTGAAGATCTGAAAACTATATAATAAATACAACTACTGGGAACCTGGAGCAGGACAAAGAAATTGGTGCAATATCTACATTGCTGGTTTTATTAATGGTAAAAGTTACTACTTTTGTAACTATTAGCCTCAGACATTACTTTTATAATTTTATACATTTAAAGAAATCAGACGATTGTTATGAAAGTAAGTCTAAACCATCCCAATATTGACATCATTCAAGGGTAAACACATCTCTAAGAAATAATTCTAAACTTTGTATAAACTCAGAAGAAAACAATGTTGAGAAAGAAGAACAGAGCGAGAAGAACCACATTCCATGATTTCAAACTATACTATGAAGCTACAACAATCAAACAAAGATTTCCACACAAACAGACACAAAGATCAATGGAACAGAATAGAGAGTCTAGAAGTCAGTCCACCTATATGATCAATTCACCTATGACAAAGGAGGCAAGAATATAAAATGGAGAAAAGACAGACTCTTCAATAAATGGTGTTGGGAAAACTGGACAGCTACATACAAAAGAATCAAACTGGGCTACTTTCTTATATCATATATGAAAATAAATTCAAAATGAGTTGACTTAAATGTAGGGCCTGAAACTATTAAACTTGTGGAAGAAAACATGCAATTCTCTTTGACATTGGTCATAGAAATATTTTTTTCAGATATGTCTCTCGGGCAAGGGAAAAAAATCAAAAGTAAACAAATAGAATGACATCAAACTAAGAAGCTTTTACATAGTGAAGGAAACTATCAACAAAATGAAAAGATCACACACAGAATGGGAGAAGATACTTTTAAATGATATATCTGATAAAGGGCCAATATCCAAAATATACAAAGAACTCATGCAACTCAATATTTTAAACAAAAACTGATTAGCTATGAGTAAAGTACCTGAATAGACATTTCTCAAAGAAAGATGTACAGATGTTTGATAGACACATGAAAAGATGCTCATCACCACTAACCATCAGGGAAATTCAAACTAAACTCAATAAAATAGGTAAAATAATAGAACTAATCTCTTAGGGTTAGAGAGCGAATTCAGTGAATTTAACAGTTTAACAGAATGTGTGTCCTCTGTAATTTTTCAATGAATAGTCCTCATTTTACTATCACTCAGTGTTTATGCATACCTTGTTCCTCATGTACATTTCAAAATAATAATAGCCTTTTTACAAAACTGTACTGGCTATTAGCTCCAAGAATCATGTCACCAAAACTTGCAAGGAAAACAAGAAAATACATCCTCTCTCTCCCCCTCCAGAAAAAACTTACTAACAATGAAAGCTAAATGAATAGACATAATAATTTAAACATCTAGTTATCTGTAGTCTTTGAAAAACTGCATTAAAATGCAGTAAAGCTGCATTCTTGAAACACTCCAGCTCTCTGAGAAACAGGGATAGTTTGAGAAAATAAGGCAACGCATGCAGCTTTGCGTATCCTTCATTCTCTCTCCACTCCCTCAGGAGCTTATGAATCAGAGGGCAAAAGCTAGGAGAAGATGATGATGATGTTGAAGAAGAAGGAGAAGGAAAGTTATCTAGACTAAATAGACAGTTGCAGCCATTCCCTAGGGCTGTGCTACGCTATTGCACAAATTCAAGGGGCTCCACTGGGGTTCATCACACTGAAGTCCAGTAGGGGGAGATGCTGTAAGGCTTCTGTGGAGCTGTGCACTACAAAGCTCCATTATTCCCTGGAATGGTGCCAAATAATGGCCTGGACTTACCTTGGACCCTTTAGGAACTGTTAGTCAGAGGGCATTTTCCTTACTCCCTCTCTGTCCCTCCTTGACTCCTCCTGTAGTTTCTCCAAGTCCAGTACTAAAAATATCAGAGGATAGCTGGGCAGGAAGCAGAAGAAAAATAGGTGTCCCTCTGCATTTTGGGACTGGTCACTTTGGGAGGAGAAATACTCAGAAGAAGCTGGGGGTGGGGCTGGCACAGAACACTTGACATCTTCTAGAGTGTGCTGTTCCATACCCGCCGAGAGTTCCAAAGGACCACACTCTGGATGCTCAGGACAGAAGTAAACACCATTCTGGTTCCTTTTAGAAGCAAAGGTAAATGCACCAGCCTGCCCCCATTCCTGCTGTAAATTAAAAGTAGATAAATACACACTAACAGCAGACAGTCAATCCACCTGATCTCTTTACTCATACACTCAGTCGGGACAGATTTCGCCTCGTAAATGATGAATAAGAGGGGGAGAAATGGGTAGGGGTCAGGAAAATGGAGATCCACGAAGAATGAAGTAACAATGGCACAGAAGGACCCAGAATAAGGTGGCTTCCTCCATAAAATACAATAAGAAAATAAATTCAAGGCATAGGACAGAAAGCAAGGTATCATGGCAGGGAAGACAGATGAGATAAAGAAGGATTTCAGGAACACTAAAAACACAATATAGGAATGACAAATTAAGCTGAAACAGAATGGATGCTGTTTTAAATTAAATTACTATTGTGGAGAACAAATATGAGCCATTCTCCCAGAATAAAAATGACAAAGACCAGGGGAGGACAATGGTCTGAAAATAAGAGAAGAGAAAAATCTAGAAAAGGACAGAGAAGCAACCCAAAAGAATAGGCGGTGAGTGAAAATTAAATAGAAAAAAGATAAAATATATGAGCACATAGCAAGTGATCTCTGTACTCCAGAAAAATCTATGGAAAAAAAGAAAAAGAATATAAAGAGGAGATAAGTGTTTAATCATTTACATTCTAAAAGTGTTTCTGAACTACTAAGCTTTCATTTAAGGATGAAATTTTTCATTTGGGCAAAAAACACCACCACTACCACCGCCTCTTCCTTCAGAAAGAATAATAGTAATAACAATAAAGTAAACCTTATCCGCAGCCAGAAGACAGGAAAGTGACAGTGGCTTAGACCAGCGGTTCTCGAAATTTTCATTTCAGGATCCCTTACACTCTTCCCTGGTGGCTCAGAGGTTAAAGCATCTGCCTGCAATATGGGAGACCCGGGTTCGATCCCTGGGTTGGGAAGATCCCCTGGAGAAGGAAATGGCAACCCACTCCAGTACTCTTGCCTGGAAAATTTCATGGACAGAGGAGCCTTGTAGGCTACAGTCCATGGGGTCGCAAAGAGTCGGACACAACTGAGCAACTTCACTCACTCACTACACTCTTAAAAATTATTGAGAATCCTAAAGAGCTTTTGTTCTGTGGACTTCATCTATCAATATCTACTATGCCAGAAATAAATGTGAGAAATTTTAGGATATGTATCCATTCATTCATTTTAAAATAAGCCCACCACATATAGTCTATGGTGGGGAAAAGTCCAAAACCATAAAAAAATTTAATGAGAAATGTGGCATCATGCTACATTTTTACAAATCTCTCAGTGTCTGACTTAATAGAAAACAGCTGGATTCTCATATCTGTGTCTATGTTTAAGTTATTGCCGTATTACTTGTCATATAACCTCTGGAAAACTCCATGTACGCTCTGAAAGAATTAGAGTACAAAGGGCAAATAAAATCTCATATTGTTATGAAAATAGTTTTGGATAAATGAATTCTCTGAGAGGGTCTCAAGGACCCCTCAGGTTCTCACACTTTGAGGATCACTGCCTTAGGCGAGAGGATATTTATTAAATAAATAACAAAACTATGGAGGGAAAGTGAGCCCAGGGTTGCTTATTTCCCTAGCTCATTGACTAATCAAGAACTCAGGTTCTTTCCATCTTTACCTCTGTGCCATTCTCACAGTGTGGGCCTCTCCTTAGCTGGCTTCCTGTCCTCCTAAAGCTGCCAGAGTTCAAGCATTACCCCTCAAGACCAGAGACAAAAGGAAAACTTTGTTTTATGAACACATTTCACAGTGAAGAAACAATTTTAAGATGCCTAAAGCAGACTTTCTTTATGCTTATAGACCAAAAATGAATAATGTGTCATTCTTTGATTGATTAGTTGGATGAAATCGCCACAGTTGAGCTTTGTACACACACTCACATACATACATACACACATAGACATACATATACACATTTTGAGATATATCCTTTGAGTTTACAGTTCTATTTCTAGATATTTATCCTAATGCAACCATCAAATAAGTGAAAAGAGGAATGCATGTTGATGTTTTACATGACACTTCAATGTTAGTGTATACCTTTTAAACTCAGTGATCCAATCACGAAAAATCAATTGAAGAAGTGAATTTTTTGTACTTCCATCAATGAAATGCTCCCAAATCACTGGAAAAAAACAATGAAGAATTACACTTATTAGCATGGAAGTCTGATCACAGCATATTGTTAAATAAAAAGTAAAATTTACAAAATACTGTACATACTTTGAGTCCACTTTTATAAAATATATTCACCAGTGTGTGTAGAAATACGTCAGAAAGACTATATATAAAAACAATAATAGTAGTCAATCAATCAGGTCATAATGAAGATCACTGGTTTCTCATACTTTCCTGAATTATCTGATTTATTTATGAATAAATATTTTTATGAATATGAATAGTTTTATAATAATTTAGCAGAGCTATATTCATCTTTAAGAAGTAAAGTAATGCAGTAATATTTCTAGTTCACTAACAGCATGTAAATAAATTTCATCTAAAGAAAGAGCTATTATCCCTAACTCCCCTTCCTTCTCAACATAAGAAAAATGTGAGTTTTTTAAAAATAATTGTGCCCATGTTTTTAAGTAATTTAATGTGACTAATTATATCCTGTGTGATTTTAAGGCAATAGCAACGTGAATCGTAATCATCAATCACATTTGAAAGTAATGTGTCTCTGGCTCTCATTTCCTTGACTCATAATTAGGGTTAATCTAGGGCTGCAAAAAACAAAACAATGCTTTCAATCTCTCTGTAATTGGTTTGAAAGAACAGAAATCACACCTTTACTTGAGGTCAGGATATGTTTGTAGAATTATGACCTCAATATCAAATATAATCCATTCACTTGATTTAAGCACCTGCAACACCTCATTCAAGAAATGCTTCTTTAATTTACCTGCTTAGCAGTCAAAATAATTTCTAACTTCAATTCACTATTGATTTTTTCTCAAGTCCAATACTCTCCACCACTGCCTAGCATTATTCACTCATTCAGTCCCTGAAATTACTAACAATCTAACATGTTCTGGATACAATGACAGGCCCCAAGGGTACAAAAGTAAATGAGAAAAGTCCTGCTCAGACAGGTGTAAAAGATGAGGCTGTGAGAGAGTGGTGCTTTTATTGTTGCTGTGTTGTTTTTTTTTTTTTTAACTGAAATGAGAAGGAAGCAATGATGCAAATATGAGTCCATTTGTGAAGAGAAAGGCTGAGGTTCAAGAGAATATAAGCCTGAAAAGTATCAATCTGCTCTGTAAACTGGGAAGAGATGTCCTTGGCTAAGACTCAGTAAAGATGTGCCTGTCCACTTGAGTAGAGAGTTGAGACCGTGGGGTATTCTCCTGGGAAAAAGAAAAGGATGTGAACCAGAAACAAGAAAATAGGTAAGCAAACTTGAATTCTCCATAACTGGGGGTTGGTGGGGCTGCCCTGGTGGCTCAGCTGGTAAAAAATCCACCTGCAATGCAGAAAACCTGGATTTGATCCCTGGGTTGGGAAGATCCCTTGGAAAAGGGAAAGGCTACCCACTCCAGTATTCTGACCTGGAGAAGTCCATGAACTTTATAGTCCATGAGGTTGCAAAGCATCGGACACGATTGAGCAACTTTCACTTCACTTCACTTCCTTCAGAACAACTGTGGGGATAGTGTGATTATGACAGAGCAAGAAGCATGAGGAGGTTCCTTTGTCCATGCGATTTTCCAGGCAAGAATACTGGAATGAGTTTCCATTTCCTTCTCCAGGGGATCTTTCCCACCCAGGGATTGAACTCGCATCTCCTGAGTCTCCTGCACTGCAGGCAGATTCTGTACTGCTGAGCCATCAGCGAAGCTCCTTCTATATGAAATAACAGTTGCCCATAACGGATTTAGAGAAACTTGTTTCTCATAGAGAAAGACTAAGGAACTTTTCTATGGTAAAAGAGAGAACAGCACATTGTATAACAGGGGTTCACCAACAAGTATATACTTAGTAAATATTTCCTGAATGGAAGGAAAGAAGGAAAAAAAGGAGAATGGATACATGTATATGCATGGCTGAGTTGCTTTGCTGTACACTGAAATTATCACATCATTGTTAATCAGCCATACTCCAATATAAAATGAAAAGTTAAAAAAAAAAGACTAAAAGGAGGGAGGGAAGGGTCAAAAGGAAGGGAGGGAGGATTTTTATGCATGGAGGTAATGTGCCATTTACCAACAGCCCTGAACTAACTCACTCAGCTAAGATTAAGTCTGTTTCCTATACATGGAGAAGGAACGGGATGTGCATTTTAATAGGGATTTGGGGAAGCCCTTGAGATTCATACTCCCTATTAAATAAAAATAGAAAGGAAAATAAAAAGGAAATGGACAGACAAGGAAGAACAGAGTTTGTAGGGAGGTGCAGTGTCACTTCTGAGAGCTCAGTACAAATAATAGCAATCATTACTGTGTCATTGTAAAACTTTCTATCTCTTTTCTACTTGTCCTCGGGTCTTTATAAATGCATTAATAATTTATGCTAGCATTTAAAAGGAAAGCTTAATTTAAGAACAAACTATGACTAGGTGATGTGTTGCTAATTAGAAAGTGGCGATTAAATTAAAATAAGCAGTGAAAACAGTAGACAAAAACACCTGTAACATGAATCATAAAACAGAATGAATTTTGCCAAGAATATGCATTTCATCTTAATGTATTTTTGGTAATTATAAGTAAGGATTAAAAATAGCACTATACAACTCCAGTACTCTTGCCTGGAAAATCCCATGGACGGAGGAGCCTGGTAGGCTGCAGTCCATGGGGTCACTAAGAGGTGGACATGACTGAGCGACTTCACTTTCACTTTCCACTTTCATGCATTGGAGAAGGAAATGGCAACCCACTCCAGTGTTCTTGCCTGGAGAATCCCAGGGACGGGGGAGCCTGGTGGGCTACCGTCTACGGGGTCCAACAGAGTCAGATACGACTGAAGTGACTTAGAAGCAGCAGAAGCACACTTCTATAGAAAAAAGCTGGATGTTAATATTAAAGCTTTAGAAAGTCATTAAAAATGAGGCATTTGTATCAAAATGTAAAATTTTAGTGTTCTAAAGCAGTTGCTTGCCTGAATGCAACAACTCATAAAGTGGAAATGGAGAGAGTTTTGTTTTAATGCTGCGTCTTTAAGGATGCTGTATTTCCAACCATATACCTTTTAGGAAACCTGAATCTCATTCATCCCAGTGAATAAATGGCAGAAGAGCAGGCTAAAGTAAAATATTTACATAGCAACAGGGAATAACACATTTGTAATAAAGTAAAGAGCCTGGTGGGCTGCCATCTATGGGGTCGCACAGAGTCGGACACGACTGAGGTGACTTAGCAGCAATAAAGTAAGGAATCATAACCTTTGGCCAGGATAGGAAAAGTGATGAATTGAAGAAAGATCCATTCATTTACGAAGTAGCTGAGTAAAGTGAGTCTTCAGGAAGTACAACCTTATATGGAATATTCCATATAAAAATGAGCCCATTCCACCTCAAACTAGGGTAACCAAACATTTTCCAAAGACTGAGTGGGGTCTTATGATGATGGACTTTTATTTTTAAAACCAAGACAATCTTGGGCAAAACAGGACCCATCATTGGTCACCCTACTTAGAGGTTGGTCAGAATGTGTAATAAAAATATCAGAGAATTTCTTTCTAAAATCCTCTTCTTTCCTCAATTCATTAATGAATGAGAACAAGCAGAGTGCTTTGAGATAATAATGAACAATAAATTTGTAATCCACATTTTCACTTATAATGTCACCGTGAGCATCAACTTCTAATATAGAAACAGTCTTTCAAATTGAAGATAAGGTGGAAGTTTTATTGTCGATGGTAAATATATTATGATAAAAAGCTTAAAAATAAGACAAATTTGAAAGAAAGTGATTTTCAATTCCGTTGTTTTGGAAATACACAGGAACTTCTATTAACTGTGATTTAGATGATTAGAATCTTTCAGTTAGAATGATTAAATAGGTCCACTAACAGATTTTTAAATAATATTTTAAAGTTAATGTATCTTTAAAACCTTTTTCTCCCAGTAAATAGCCACTAATTGGAAAAAAATCTGTAAACATGCTCATTTATCAGTTAGTGTTTAAAAAAATAAATAAATATTCATTTGAATCTACTTTGTCTGGGATCATTTTTAGCTCAATTACTTTAAAAATCTAGTTATTCACAGATTCTAGACTCACAGTGGTCTGATCTTTAAAGACAGTTCTTGATCCTTGTCTGCAGTAACATTTTTCTCTTTCTTGAAATTTTTGAATATTTAAAAATTAATTAGGTGTCAAAGCCACAGATAGTTCAAGAAAAGTTATCTGGCAATGCTAGAGTGAAAATCCATTATGGTAGTTTGCAAGAAGCCAATAATATCTAAAATTCAGACAATAAACAACTTAGTAAGTTGGAAATAACCCAGGACTGATAGAAAATCTGAGTCCTAGTCCTGACTCTGATATAAATTAACTGTGTCCTTTTAGGAAAAGCTCTTGGCCCCTTTTAGTTGCATTTTATTTCTCTCTAATAATGAAGTAAACAATAGGATATTTAAGTAAATTAATACATTCATTATTTTTCAAATGTATTTTATAACACCCATAAATTTTAAGAAAAGCTATGTACAGTATTGTTTTAAAGAAAGGGAAGACTATGTAACATATACAAATATTCTAATTTTTTAATCTATTTTTCTAATTTTAATTGTGTGGAGAGATTACTAGAAGGATTATTATTGGATGCTGACTATATTTGTTTCTAAATAATGGATATTTTTATTTTATTTCCCTTATTTTTAGTTATTTATTGTCTTTTTTCTATTGCTGTTTCTGTATCTACTTGAATGTTTTACACTGTGTTGTTTTTTCCCCACTAAAGTAACAAAATTCCTTCTTATTTAAAAAAAATAAGTTCATCAGCTATTAAAAATAATATTTAAAAAACTATTCTGATCAAAACAAACCTGCAAAGATTTTAAAATCCAAATAACTACAGAAGTCTTATAATCAAAAAGAGAAGCTTCTTGCTTCTTCTCCTCATTAGCGCCACCTCTCAACAGTTCATAAAGATCTTCTCCTTACTTCTCAGAGGCACTGTCAAATCTTTTAAAATTTTTCTAGTTTTTACCCCCCTTCCTATCTACTTTTAGCATTTTTTATAACCATTTATTTATCAGAAGAGCATTTTGACTGACTAGTCTCCTTACTCACCTCTTATCTTCCCAAAATAGATACCAATTAAAAAAAAACATTGGAGTATAGTTTATTTATAATGTCTGTTAGTTTCTGCTGTACAGAAAAATGAATCATCTATACAGATACACATATCCACTGTTTTTTAGATTTTTCCCCATATAGCCGTAACATAGTATTGAGTAGAGTTCCCTAAACAGCAGATCTCTAAACAGCAGGTTCCTATTAATTATCTATTATGTGTGTGTTAGTCACTCAGTTGCGTCCAACTCCTTGCAAGTGCACAGAGAGTAGCCTGCCAGGCTCCTCTGTCCACAGAATTCTCCAGGCAAGAATACTGCAGTGGGTTGCCATTCCCTTCTACAGGGCTTCTTCCTGACCCAGGGATAGAACTGGGTCTCCTGCATTGCAGGGAGATACTGTACCGTCTGAGCCACTGGGGAAGTAGTGTGCGTATGTCAATCCCAATCTTCCAATTTATCTCTCCCCAAGTTTATCCCCTGGGATCATGAGTTTGCTTCCTACTTTCTTGATTCTACTTCTGCTTTGTAAATAAATTCATTTGTAACCTTTTTTGTAGATTCCACATATAAGTAATATCTCATGATATTTCAAACTACCACACAATTGTACTCATCTCACACGCTAGTAAAGTAATACTCAAAATTCTCCAAAATTCTCCAAGCCAGGCTTCAGCAATACATGAATTGTGAACTTGCAGATGTTTTAGAAAAGGCAGAGGAACCAGAGATCAAATTGCCAACACTAGATCATCGCTAGATCATCGAAAAGCAAGAGAGTTCCAGAAAAACATCTATTTCTGCTTTACTGACTATGCCAAAGCCTTTGACTGTGTGGATCACAATCAACTGCGGAAAATTCTGAAAGAGAAGGGAATACCAGACCACCTGACCTGCCTCTTGAGAAACCTATATGCAGGTCAGGAAGCAACAGTTAGAACTGGGCATGGAACAACAGACTGGTTCCAAATAGGAAAAGGAGTCCGTCAAGGCTGTATGTTGTCACCCTGCTTATTTAACTTCTATGCAGAGTACATAATGAGAAACTCTGGGCTGGAGGAAGCACAAGCAGGAATAAAGAGTGCTGGGAGAAATATCAATAACTTCAGATATGCAGATGACACCACCCTTACGGCAGAAAGTGAAGAACTAAAAAGCCTCTTGATGAAAGTGAAAGAGGAAAGTGAAAAAGTTGGCTTAAAGCTCAACATTCAGAAAACTAAGATCATGGCATCTGATCCCATCACTTCAGGTCAAACAGATGGGGAAACAGTGGAAACAGTGTCAGACTTTATTTTTCTGGGCTTCAAAATCACTGCAGATGGTGATTGCAGCCATGAAATTAAAAGACACGTACTCCTTTCCTTATAAGGAAAGTTATGACCAACCTCAGTTCAGTTCAGGTCAGTCACTCAGTCATGTCGAACACTTTGCGACCCCATGAATCGCAGCACACCAGGCCTCCCTGTCCATCACCATCTCCCGGAGTTCACTCAGACTCACGTCATCAAGTCAGTGATGCCATCCATCCATCTCATCCTCTGTTGTCCCCTTCTCCTCCTGCCCCCAATCCCTCCCAGCATCAGAGTTTTTTCCAATGAGTCAACTCTTCACATGAGGTGGCCAAAGTACTGGAGTTTCAGCTTTAGCATCATTCCTTCCAAAGAAATCCCAGGGCTGATCTCCTTCAGAATGGACTGGTTGGATCTCCTTGCAGTCCAAGACCAACCTAAACAGCATATTAAAAAACAGAGATTTTACTTTTGTCAACAAAGGTCCATTTAGTCAAGGCTGTGGTTTTGCCACTAGTCATGTATGGATGTGAGAGTTGGACCATAAAGAAAGATGAGCACCGAAGAATTGGTGCTTTTGAACTGTGGTGTTGGAGAAGACTCTTGAGAGTCCCTTGGACTGCAAGGAGATCCAACCAGTTCATCCTAAAGGAGATCAGTCTTGGGTGTTCATTGGAAGGACTGATGTTGAAGCTGAACTCCAATACTTTGGCCACCTGATGCAAAGAGCTGACTCATTTGAAAAGACTTTGATGCTGGGAAAGAGTGAGGGCAGGAGGAGAAGGGGACGACAGAGGATGAGATGGATGGATGGCATCACTGACTCAATGAACATGAGTTTGGGTAAACTCTGGGAGTTGGTGATGGACAGGGAGGTCTGGTGTGCTGTGGTTCATGGGGTTGCAAAGAGTTGGACATGACTGAGTGACTGAACTGAACTGAACTGACTGATGTTTGTCTTTCTGTGTCTGACTTACTTCACTTGGTATGACAGTCTCTAGGTCCATCCAAGTTGCTGCAAATGGCATTATTTTGTTCTTTTCATGATTGAGTAATATTCCATTCCATTGTGTATATGTACTACACTGTTGATGGGAATGTAATTGGTATATCCACTGTGAAGAATAGTACTGAGGCTCCTTGAAAAACTAAAAACAAAACTACCATATGACCCAACAAATTCACTCTTTGGTATTTATCTGACAGGAAATGGAAACACTAATTAGAAAATATACCGTGACCCAGTGTTCATAGAAATCATTATCTATAGTTGCCAAGATATGGAAACAACCTAATAGTCTATCAATAGATGAATGGATAAAGAAGATGTTTTATATACATATAACATATATATATACATATATTTATTATCAGGGCCTCTCTGGTGTCTCAGTAAGTAAAAAATCTGCCTGTAATGCAGGAGACCCAGGTTCTATGCTGGGTCAGGAAGATCCTTTGGAGAAGGAATGGCTACCCAAACCAGTATATATTTATACTATATATGTTTTATATATAGTATATGTATATATAATACAATGTAATATATATTATGCAATATAATAGATATACACAATGAAATACTACTCATCTGTAAAAAAAAAAAAATGAAATTTGCACCAACATGGTTGAACCTGGAGGTATTATGTTAAATCAGATAGAGAATGACAAATACAGTGTGTTATCACTAAAATAATCCAATGAACAGAACAAAAAATATACAGATTTTGACAGATATGGAGGACAAACTAGTGGTTACCAATGGGGAGTGGCAGTGATCAATAGAGATGAAGTTCCCACCTTATGAAGCTTATAATGAAGTGAATTATCCAAAGACACACAGCAAATAACTATACCAGTACAAAACATAACCACCCATCCCAACTATCCAGATCAGAGCTTCTTCCACTGTATTACGCTGGTCTTTTTCTCAGTGTAAGAGTGATGGTCACAATCACAGTACTTAAATAGGAAACCCCCCCTTCCTTCCAAATGTCCCTCCCACTCCCCAGAGTATCTCTTGAGTATCACAGCCCCCTGGTTATATCCCGTACAGCCCATATTTATCTGAATATGTGCTTGTATAAATAATTGTGTATTTATTTAATACCATCTCCTCCAAAAATACAAACTCTGACAGAAATGTTATCTTGCTTCCTTCACTATCATATATGTAGCTTCCAATGCAGTGTTTGGTGCAAAATCAATACTCAAAAATAACAGTTGTCAGACTGAATGGATATAAGCAAATCTCTTTCTAACACTATTACTATTGTTTCTTGCAGATTATATATATAATTGATATATATAGATTAATATATATAGCACATGTGCGTGCTTGCCAAGTCACTTCAGTCGCGCCTGACTCTGCAGTCCTGTGGACTGTGGCCCGCCATGCTCCTTGGTCCTTGGGGTTCTCCAGGCAAGAATACTGGAATGGGTTGCCATGCCCTCCTCCAGGGCATCTTCCCAGCTTTGGGATCAAGCTCATGTCTCTTATGTCTCTTGCATTGGCAGGCAGGTTCTTTACCACTAGCACCAGCCAGGAAGCCCATATAGTGCATATTAGCTCTATCTAAAATGATTAAATAGCATTTTCTTGCTAATATAATAATGGAGAACCAAAACTCTCCAGGAGCTATGTGGCATATTTTCAGCCCAATGACTAATACTAATTATAAACCAAGTACAGAACAGTTTGAAGATTATAATAAAAAGTGAAGCAACAAAGATCCCAAATAACATGGATTCAAATCCTGGCTGTGGTGCTGGCTGTGTGATTATAGGGTGGCTTATTTAACCTCACTGAGGGCAATTCCATTGACAATGACACTAGAAACATCTCTAACTTCAAACCGGCATGTAAACTCAGTAAAGGAAAAAACTAGGATGTGGTGTTACCAACAACTCTTGAATGGAAATTACCATAGGTTGGCTCACTTAGCCATCATGCCAGCCACTTTGTCGTATGCTGTTGGGAGCCAGAGCGAGGAATCCCACCTGTGACAGGGTCACGTGGCAAACTCAGATGGCAGGGCAATCTGAGTCATCGGATTTCTCCCTGGTTTTTCCTGAACATGTACCCCCAAAAATAAGAATTTGTCTGTTTTCCCACTATTTTCTGACTTTCTCTGGAAAAAGTTAATTCAGGGCTTTGGCCTTCTGCATTTGAATGGAGTGTTTCAGCCCAACCCCCCTTTGATAATGCTCTAGCCTGCCTAACAAGTTCCCCTGACCTTCTACAAGCTTGTGAATTGCTCACAACTTCCCAACTGTGAGGGGTCAAAAGCCTTAAAGTATCTTAGAGTTTCAGAGCCTTTTCAGATTTATATTGGTGACAGGATTTCACGGTTAACTCAATGATTGCTGCCAGACCTCCTTATTTTTTATCTATCAGGCACCCAGGAAGATGTAATCAATGTAAATAGGATATGGAAAAGGATATATAGTAGTTTTGATGTTAGCAATACTAAACTTTTGAGTAAATTACCTTTTCTTTTGCTATAAATCACTGTACTTCCTTTTATTACAAATTGCTGTATTTTTATTTAGTGTTTTCTCAGAGTGGCATTCAGGCTTTGGAAAGGTTAACACAAATGAGTTTTCTGGTTAACAAAACTTCATCAGAAGAGAGCCATAGAAATGTTAACAGGCCTCTTGGCCAAAAGATAATGTAAACCACCTGGGACTTTTGTAACTGGAGAGTATGCAAAAAAGAAAGCCTTGTCTCAATGAGGGTCAGGGCTGCTGCCCCGGTATAACTCTGCATATTCCATTATGTACAACTTGGGGTATATAAGCTGAGTTTGAAAAATAAATGGCCCTTTTTCCTCTTGGAGTCTTGCACCGATGCTGGGCTTCCCCATGTCATTCTTTTCTCCCCCCTTTTCTCCCTTTTTTCGGCTGAATTCCCATCTGGGGCGCGGAGGCTCGCCATGTCTATTCACCTGTCCCGGCTGCTAAGATCCGTGAGAGAGAGAGCCCAGGGCGGGGCACTCTCCGATATTCAAACAGACGCCGGTGGCCTAACGTAGATGGTGCAAACCTCTTGTCTCGAGGTTTTATTGGCTTTCCACGTAAACCAAGTTATTCAGCCTTCTTTTCTCCATCTTAATTTTCCTACTATACTATTTCTTCCTAATCTATTCTTATATTTCTAAATAAATAAGTTTTCCTCGCCGACGCCGTCCCCCCTTCAAATCACCCTGGATCCACCGGGGCTGGACCCCGGCAGTATGCTAACATAGAAGACAGAAATAAAAGTACTCAGCCCCTCACCTCTCAGAATAAATATAAAATAATAAAGGAGACAGTATCAATTGACATGAGTCTTCAATAAAGTTCAGAAGTATGAAAGTATATTGAAGTGGTTGCCTTGGAGTAGGTGGCTGCTCTGTGGACAAGGACACGCTGAAGAAGAGAGAAGCAGCAGAAAATGAGCCTAAATACCTAGCTGGCCACTCACGCAAGTTTGCCTGTGACCAGTTTAGCCTACGGTGCCATCCCACACACCGAAAACCACAGTGGGCCCCAGGGTAAAGCCCTCAGCTTAACACCCAGCTCCTCTCCTGCCCACACAGAGCAAATTCTGGTTGTCAAGCAGCCCCACTCACATTTACAGAGTTTGCAATCAGCCTACAGAACACAACTCTAGGTCTGCTAAAGCAAAGTGGCCCAGACTGGTTACTTAGACACGCGACCAGGTCGTCCTTCTTCGATACAGAAGGACAAAAAATGATCAAGGATAAGCATATGAAGAAAACTAGAAACATGAAAGCAAAAGCCCGAGATAAATAAATCTCTGAGCTGAGAGAAATACACGAATAGAGGAATAAAATAAATTACTTAGAAAATTATAAAATCAAACTCTAGCTACTGAAATGTGAAATTAAGCACATAAGTACATACTATTTTACCATATTTAATTTAAATATTTGATACATTTCACTATATTTAACAGTAAATATGTAAGTAGTTTAAGAACATGACACTGTAGCCAGATTACCTGGGTTTTGAATTTTAGCTCCGTCATTTACTAGGTATGTTTAAAACCGTAGAGTGATTTAAAATCCTAATCTCATACAGCTCCTTAGAGAGTTCCTTTATGCAGCATTATGCAATCATCCTTTATGCAGTTCATCTGTGCAAAGGACATGGCAGAAGGGGATGGAATGAGAGAACAGACAAACAATATTGTAACTGAAAGGCCCAGCCTTCAACTAGTAAGATGACCCTGCTAGTTGTGAAATACTTTTAGTATGACCCCCTCTCCCAAGTATCATCAGCAGAATTTAGGAGATAGAAGTGGGAGCCAAGTTGAAAGGAGGTTGGGAGTGTTGATATGTTCAGCTTCTTTGATGAGGTGTCAAACATCAGTAGAGCAAGATAAGTAGATTAAATGTTTTATTTTAAAATTAACAGGTAACAAAGAGAAAGTCCGCAAGTAACAGAATTATTAGAAACCAGTTTCTAAACTTCAGCACTCGCTGGAAAACAAGCATAATAATATTAACCCAGTGATCATTGCTATTTGGAAAAAAAGAAAAAAAAAATCCAAGAAGCATTGCCTAACATCTAGCCCAGTCTGTGGCACATTTCATTTTTCAATAAATATTCAACAAATAAGGAGCTAAAAAATTCTATGTAAGATTATAAAAGTTAGTTGTTATCCTGAGTAAGGACCTGGGATTAATATAATCTCATAAAATTGTACAGAAAAAAAAAATCAAACCTATTTCTGCCTAGAGTTGTAAGAACAAATTAAAAACTAGTTTTCTTTGGAAAACAATGAGAAGAGGGAAAAGTAGAGTAATGGGTGATGGCCTCATCTTTCACTTGGAGGAGCGGAAAAACCAAGAAGGTAGAGTGTAATCATATTAGTGCGAGTAGTGATAAGTAGGCTCCCAAAAGAACTAAAATAGGAATGCTGAAAGGAGTTGATTCTGGCTAATGGGGTGAGGTGAGGCAAGGTGGGTAGGAAACCAGCTTTTTGTCATTAGCTCCTCTATATTCTTTGGTTCTTTTTCTTTGTGTCTATTATTTGATGTCAAGTGTTATAAAAGAGAAATGGACTATTCACTGTAACTTTTGAGGGCAGAATGTGTGTCTTGTTTTGTTTTTTGTTTATTTTTCCACCAAAATTATTTTCTTTTTAATCTGAAAACATATCTTTAAATGCATGTTTTCCAATTTCTCTTCCAATGTTATCATTAAAATAATGAGCAATTCTTTGAGTAAAGAATAAATCGTTCAGGGGCTGAGACACTGGAATGAAACAATCAAATCACCAGGGGAAAACTGAGGTTTTCATTTAACTACTATATATGCAAAAATATCCAAACTTTAAAACTGTGGCACATTTCATTTTTCAATAAATATTCAACAAATAAGGAGCTAAAAAATTCTATGTAAGATTATAAAAGTTAGTTGTTATCCTGAGTAAGGACCTGGGATTAATATAATCTCATAAAATTGTACAGAAAAAAAAAATCAAACCTATTTCTGCCTAGAGTTGTAAGAACAAATTAAAAACTAGTTTTCTTTGGAAAACAATGAGAAGAGGGAAAAGTAGAGTAATGGGTGATGGCCTCATCTTTCACTTGGAGGAGCGGAAAAACCAAGAAGGTAGAGTGTAATCATATTAGTGCGAGTAGTGATAAGTAGGCTCCCAAAAGAACTAAAATAGGAATGCTGAAAGGAGTTGATTCTGGCTAATGGGGTGAGGTGAGGCAAGGTGGGTAGGAAACCAGCTTTTTGTCATTAGCTCCTCTATATTCTTTGGTTCTTTTTCTTTGTGTCTATTATTTGATGTCAAGTGTTATAAAAGAGAAATGGACTATTCACTGTAACTTTTGAGGGCAGAATGTGTGTCTTGTTTTGTTTTTTGTTTATTTTTCCACCAAAATTATTTTCTTTTTAATCTGAAACATATCTTTAAATGCATGTTTTCCAATTTCTCTTCCAATGTTATCATTAAAATAATGAGCAATTCTTTGAGTAAAGAATAAATCGTTCAGGGGCTGAGACACTGGAATGAAACAATCAAATCACCAGGGGAAAACTGAGGTTTTCATTTAACTACTATATATGCAAAAATATCCAAACTTTAAAACCAAGTAAGCCAGAAAGAAAAACACCAATACAGTATACTAACACATATATATGGAATTTAGAAAGATGGTAATGATAACCCTGTATGCAAGACAGCAAAAGAGACACAGATGTATAGAACAGACTTTTGGACTCTGTGGGAGAGGGAGAGGGTGGGATGATTTGGGAGAATGGCATTGAAACATGTATACTATCATGTAGAAAACGAATTGCCAGTCTAGGTTCGATACAGGATACAGAATGCTTGGGGCTGGTGCACTGGAATGACCCAGAGAGATGATATGAGGAGGGTGGTGGGAGGGGGGTTCAGGATTGGGAACTCATGTTCACCCGTGGCGGATTCATGTCAATGTATGGCAAAACCAATACAGTATTGTAAAGTAAAAAAACTTAAGACAATGAAAAAATAAATAAATAAAATATAAAATAGATTTTTAAGGCCATAGACCAATTTCAATAAAAAAAATTAGTGAAATTAAAAAAAAACCATATGAATATTTTCAAATTAAGAATCGATTCTGCTGAATTAATTGAAAAGTATTGCTCTTGATCAGAGAAGTATTATGTGCTATTTTTATCTTGTTTTTCTTTTAGTTTTTTCATCCTCATCTTATTATAAATGAGCAAATTAATATTTAAGCAGATGCACATAAGAATATTCATAATCTGAAAAATAATATTTATCTCTAAAAGACACTTAGATGCCACTTCTACTTATCAGCCAATCTCCTAAAAACTCTAATCTCTCTACCCTTCCTTCATTTCTTTTCCAGATAACCCCCTTGTCCCCACTTAATTCTCTTAATTCTCAAGGTTTCCAATGAGCTATTCTTTGTTGGTTGCTGGTATTCATGTATCTCTTAGCCACCATGAGACACAGTTGGCCATCCTCCGCTTCTCCATCCTTCCCTTTTTATGGCATCCAACCTGTTTCAACTTTCTGGGACAACGCAACCCACAGGGCACAGCCACAGTGTCTTATCCCTTTCCCCAACTTCCAGATCGCTGCTGGATCACACCACAACCGTTTCAGATCTTTTCAGACTTTCAGTTTCTCACAGTAACAGATCAAATACCCAACCTTGCTTCTTTCTCACATGGTGACCAGTACAATACTTGGTAAACAATAGGTCCATAAGATAGTGAAAGTGATAGTTGCTCAGTCATATCCTACTCTTTGTGAACCTATGAACTGTAGCCCACCAGGCTCCTCTGTCCATGGCATTCTCAAGGCAAGACTACTGGAGTGGATTGCCATTCCCTTCTCCAGGGGAACTTCTTGGCTCTCCAGATTCCAAACATCTGTATTCTAGCTCAGTATCACAGTCCTGGCCAATCCATCAAACAAATGCAATAGTCTCTATTTTTGTGTAATTGTTTTCTTCTCCTTCAATTTATTTTATTTAACTTTACTTGGTGTGACTTTTCTCCGTGAACCAAATATTTTCAGAAAATTGATAACTTCATGGGATGTATAATGTATACTGGCTTTCTTTTTCAAAGCATCATATAAAATAACATGCAGATGCAAATCCAAAATACCAAGTATAAATCATTTTATAATATTCCAAACTTTTAAAAAGGTATAATATATATATCCTCATCAGATTTTCAAGAGTACCTGAGTTTACTTGCCACACACACACACACACACACAAACACCTTGTATTAATAAGCTTATTTTAAATGAAATAGATTTTGGAAAACATTGTAGATGCTTTCCAAAATCATGAAAGATGAATAAATTTTCATGAAGATGAAAAATTTCAGAACAAATATCTAATTTGTATTTTTTTGGCAAAGTAAGTTTTGGCTTCTCTCTTTCTATCTTTTTTTTCTTTTTTTAGCTTGGAAGTAAATGATTAATGATCATTTTAGAAAAAGTAGTCTTCTGATGTTAAAATATCTGCCCATGGATCTCTAACTAGTGTATGGAACAGTTTCAACTTGGAGTCTAAGCATGAAAAGATTTTGTTTTGTTCCAGTAACTGTTCTCTAATTGTACTGTATTCATCCTACCTTTTCCACTGTGTACTTTAATGACACTTTGGCAAGAGTCAGTAATTTTCCACTCAATTTCACTTCTTTGAAAGGTCTTATTTTCATCAATAAGGAGTCAAGACTGTAGCAGCTTGTGAGTAGGACTGGTCAGGGAACTGCTGGGAGAAGGGGGCTGCAAGTCAGAGGAAGGGGCTGCTTTTGAACCCCCTCTCACCCTGCCCTCTTCTAGGGTGAGCTGGTCCATTGTGTTGGGATGAAGAGGAAAAGGAGGTGGTGACAAGACAAGCCTCTCTCTCCTGGCTGAGCAGAGGGTAGCTTCTCCTTAATCACGTGGCCTCTATTCCATCAGGGTCCTTCATGTAGCTATTAAATAGTTCCCAAATGTTGCCACTCTTATGCGGATGGACCTCTGTAGGGGTCTCTACCCTAAAAGAGGCAGTTGGTAGTCCTCTTTGCCTCTGGGTGGTGGACTTTCCTTACCCTGTGAGTGATCTCTTGCATAGAGTACCTGAAAAAGGCTTTAGCTCAGCTGTCTGTGTGGTGTCCACCTGATTTGCTGTGAATTTATGTATTCCTGGCATGCCTCACCCACATTTCTACCTTGAAACCTTGCCAGTTCTTCTCTGCTCTGAAAACACAGAGAAAAATCAGGTTCCCATGCTAAGCAACCAGGAACACTCCCTAGACCGAAAAAAAAGGAAGATCTTTAGTGGGCTGTGAGGAAGAGAACAGATTATTGAATCTTATTGAATGTATGTTTTCAAATTTTCACTTTAGCTACAGTATAGAGAAAAATTCATAGAAGGGTATAGACAAGAGGGCAAGTGAGAGCTGAGGTCCAGGCAGCTTGATCTCAAGAGATGAGACTTTACAGAAAGATTCAAGGTACCAAGAAGTAGCCATCCTGGTGGGATATGATGAAAATAGTCATCTTAAGGGGATATGATGAGCAAATAATTAAGTGGGCAAGACAATAAAATCATTGTGATGAGAATCAAGCTTATGACAAGAAAGAACAGGCTGAAAATTTGAGCTAAGCCAGAGAGGTGAGTGATTTCAAGCACATGATATTAAGGATTTCACCAGAAACAGAACTGAGGAGTGCATCTGAGTTGGTGGAAAATCCAAAGTATGAGGTCAACAGAAGGAATGCCTTTAGAAAATCAGAACCTGTCTGTAATATGAATGAATGACATAATGCTGGGCAAGAAAGTCTACCTTGGACAGGAGTTTCTTACATGATTCTTTGGAGAAAGGAACCACAATTAAGGGAAGAAGCACAGGGTGAGACCCTGCCACACCTGAGAGGTCCTGAAAACATGTACCACATCACCAAAGCTTCTGGGGTCATTCACAGAAATATGGTGAAAATAGGACTCTGCCGAGGGACTACTGTCAACACTCAGAATCGTATTTTTTAGATGCTTCAAACCATCAATGCATTGTAGCAAGGAAATTAGGAAGCTGAATTAAGGATTTCTCCTGAGGAGAACACAGATAATGAAGTTACTGTGAATATACACCAAAACCAATTAGTTCCCCAGCACTGTTGCACAGTTTGTAAATTCCACTGATGCAGTTTGAACCAGCAAAATGAAAAACACTATAAACTTATTTATGAACACTAAAACAAGTGAGTCGTAGGACAAACAAGCTATCCTAACATTAATGGCATGTCAAATAATAAATCTTTTATTTACATCCGTGCTATCTTGCTGTGAGAAACAAACCACTAATAACTAGATCTCCAGTGCCCATTCCAAAGCTTCATAACGATCCACTTGCCCCCAGTATAAGCCCACCACAAAACAGAAATGGGAGTCTCTAAAATTATTTAAGTGATAATTGTTGCTTCACTGCCAAACTTAAGAAATGCCTCCTGCTTTGATGGAACTACCTATCCAACTCTTAATTTGCAAGGTTTGTGTGAGGCCTCAGTATGGGATGCAAGGGCAAAGCACGTGACCTTAGGTTAGAGCAGTCAGTACTTTTCTCCCCAGTGGTTGGCTCAGAGATGGGAACGTAACCCAGGATAGCCAGAGGAGTGTACTTGGACTTCCATTGGAAACGATCTTGAAAGACTGTTCAGCTGGACTTCTAATTAGGAGTGAGGTTGAGAAGGCTGTAGTCTCCTTGTACCCCCAAGTTAAGAACCCTATTGCTGATGGAGCCAATTTGGAAAAAGTAGAGTTGAGAAATGGAGAGAAACATGCTGAAGCCAAAAAGCGTGCTCCTTGACTTTTCATTACATGAGATAATGCATTTTCCTTTTTGCTTGATTCAGTTTGGTTTGGTTTTTCTGTCACTATATGAGAAAATACCTTGACTCAGTATTCAATCTCTGGTGGCTCAGATGGTAAAGAATCTGCTTGCAATGCAGGAGACCTGGGTTCAATCCCTGGGTCAAGAAGATGCCCTGGAGAAGGGAATAGCAACCCACTCCAGTATTCTTGCCTGGAGAATTCCGTGGACAGAGGAGCCTGTTTCACTTTCACTTTGCAATACAATTGAAGACATCCCACAGACATCACTCCCACTCATCACATTTCCATGGTATCTATTAGACGTTGACACAGTTCATGATCATGGGGTCTCACAATGCACTTGAGGAAAGGGTATTTGTAATACGTAATGAACAGCAAAACAAGCCAAGAGGGGTTAAATACCAGACACACATGCCAGCAGTGTGGTGAGCACCAAAGTTTCAAGAAGATACAAGATGGTACATAGGATTCACCAAACACTTCCACCATGAGAGTTGTTAAAGTTAGCAAACCTGAATATAATGTTTACAATCCGTGGGATTTTGCATTTGTTCAATTTGGGGTATAAATAGATCAAGTAACTCCCTCACTGTATATCCATAAACATCCAATAACATCACAAGTTATAATGTATATTTCTCAATCCATCTAAAACTCCTAAAATAATGTACAGCAAAAAGAGAACAAAAGAAAAACAACATACAGTAAGGATTTGAGTTTCACTTCCTTAAATTCCACTGAAATTTTAGCAATCACAGTTGGGAAAATGATTTCTTATAAGTTTTTGTTCTGAAATAATCACAGATTCAGAGGAAGTTGCAAAAGAAAAATGTACAGAGAGATCCACCTACTCCAGCCTCCCACAATGACAATATCCTGCACAACAAGAGAACAATATCCAAACCAGGAAACTGACACCAGCGTGATCTGCGGAGCTCATTCGGATTTCATCAGCACTGCATCGAGCACTCGCATGTGCAGTGCAGCGGGGGAGGGAAATCCTATGCAATGTCATCACTGGTGAAGACACAAGAGCCATTCCCTCACCATGAGTTTTCCTCCCACTGCTCCTCTCCAGCTGCATCTGCTTCCATCTTCTATCACCTCTGGCAACTGCCAAGCTGTGCTCGATCTCTACAATGTTGTCATTTCAAGACAAATTCCACACAGATAGGTAAAGGATCCATCTGCCAGTGCAGGAGACACAGGTTTGATCCCTGATCTGGGAAGACCTCATAGGTCAAAGAGCAACTGAGCCCAGGCCCCACAACTATTGAGCCTGTGCTCCAGAGTCCTGGAACTGCAACGACTGAGCCCTCGTGCCATAACTACTGAAGCCAGCATGCCCTAAAATCCATGCTCTGCAACAAGAGAAGCCGCCACAATGAGAAGCCTGAGCACTGCAACTAGAGTTGCTTGCTGCAACTAATGAAAGCCTGTGCAGCAGTGAAAACCCAGCACAGCCAAAAATAAATAAATAAAAATTCTTAAAAAATAAAAATTACAAATGACATCATATATCATGTAACCCTCTGTGACCAACTTTGTTCTTTCAGCATAACTCCCAAAGATCCATCCAAGATGCCATAGGCACCTTGAGTTCAAACCCGTGTACTGACCAGTATGCATAGTATGGATACACCCTAGTCAATTCAATCACACACCCATTAAAGGACACTTGGTTGCTTTCAATTTGAGTCCATTATGAACAAAACTGATATAAACTTCCATACATATTTTATGCATATTATTGCAAGAAGTTAACTCATTTCTCTGAGATAAACGTCCAAAAAGTGCAAATAAAGAATGACTTTTAAAAGATTGTCTTCAATCACCTTGTGTACCTCCAAAACTTCACTGTTTTGACATTATTGGACTTAAAGGGCAATACCATAGCTGATCTCTTTAAGTTCTACCAGATGCAACATCTAAAGCTTGGCTGAGGTGAACAGGGTAGCTTGGTTTTCTGATTCTTTATTTAGTATAGTGAACATTTTCTGAATCTGTTGCATGGAAACAACAGCTGGAAGTGAAATGATCAGATCTCTTTGTTCCAGCCAGGCCCACTTCATTGGCTGGAAACAGCCACCAAGTTGTGGCTCATGCTTCACAAGCTGGTAGTTTATAACTCTGCAGTAAAGTCGGGCTTCCCAGGTGGTCAGTGGTAAAGAATCTGCCTACCAATGCAGGAGACGTGGATTCAGTCCCTGGATGGGGAAGATCCCCTGGAGAAGGAAATAACAACCCACTCCAGTTACTCTTGCCTGGGAAATCCCATGGACAGAGGAGCCTGGCAGGCAACAGTCTGTGGGGTCTCAAAGAGTCAGACATGACTGAGCACACACACAGGTATTTTTGAGGTCTCTTATTGCTGCTGCTGCTGCTGCTGCTGCTGCTGCTGCTAAGTCGCTTCAGTCGTGTCTGACTCTTTGTGATCCCATAGATGGCAGCCCACAAGGCTCCCCCGTCCCTGGGATTCTCCAGGCAAGAACACTGGAGTGGGTTGCCATTTCCTTCTCCAATGCATGAAAGTAAAAAGTGAAAGGGAAGTCACTGAGTCTTGTCCAACTCTTAGCGACCCCATGGACTGTGGCCCACCAGGCTCCTCTGTCCATGGGATTTTCCAGGCAAGAGTGCTGGAGTGGGGTGCCATTTACCACCTTCTAATATTTGAATTCCCATCACGATATACAACAGGTACCTGTAACCTCAGTTCCTTCTTTGTCTTGTGTTACATCTCCCAAAAATTCTATTTATGAGCAGAGGGGCAAGTCATTGAGATGTGAATCAGTTGTTGAGCCAGCAATGAATTTCCTTTCTACATTGGATTATCCCTGTTCACTGTTCCACTGAGACACAAAACATTTCACTTGCATCCCAGGGGAAACACATTCAAAAGGCCAGAGGAGGAGGAAGAATGCATTTCTTGAAGTGCACAGGGTTTCCACTGACTTTATTCACAAAGCAAAAATTGTCTCTCTTACTCCTTGTTTTTTATGCTTGTGTCTGAACAAAGACACATACACAGCTGGGTTCTGGGTGTGGGCTGATGGAGTGAACCTTGCATATTCAGATACATCCACCCAGGTCCTGATCATGCAATGTGCCAGACGGAAAGGAGAAAACACAGATGCAGTCATTTCCTCCACAAGCAATGACTGAGTGCTGAGATGCGCAGGCCCCGTGATAAACGCAGGTGACTCACAGTGGTGAGGAGAGCAGATCACCTGCCCTCCTGCGAACTATGTAGAGGTCAGATATCTGGGGACAGAGGGACAGAGCACCAGGAGCATAGAGAAGAGACATGAACTTGAGTCAGTCAGTTGAAATCTTCCTGGAGGCAGCGAAAGGCAAGCTGGCCTCTGGGAGCTGAGTGGGAAACAGCCAGGTGAGGGGGACAGGAGATGGGAGAGGAGAAGGCACAGAGCCTCACAGAAGTTTTTTTAGCAACTGTAAGTGGTCTAGGTGGGGAGGAGAGGACTGAGATGTAGGTGGACAGGAAGCAGGAAGCAGAGTGTGAACAGCCTGTGAGGTTAGTGAAAAGAAACTGCATCTATTACCGGACTCAACTCTTACCCAAGAAAGGGAATTTGGGGTGGGGGGGACGGGGAGTGTGTAACCATTCCCTAAATATATCATTACTGTTAAATGAAACCCATTGACTGAAAAAATCCAACGAAGATAAAACAGTGTTAGATTGTCCTTTTAGATTAAAAACCAGAGACTAAAGAATGGGGAAAAAATCCACTGGGTCAAATTCTTTTAAGCCAAAGTCTTTTGCGTGGAACTCTACTAGTCATGCCAAATTGATCAAAGTTCTTTGGATCAGAGTTCTTAGGAGCCCCTGGTGGCTTAGACAGTAAAGAGTCTGCCTGCAGTGTGGGAGACCCGGGTTCGAACTCTGCTGTGCTCCACAACCCCATGTACACACCCCATCTCTGCCTCTACACCAACCCCACTGCCTCCACAGTACCAGGCCCTCCATCCCTCAGAATCAATAGTTCCTTTGTGTACTTTCCCCAAACATTCTACACATTGTTATGTATTAATGTAAAATAATAATAACCAGAGTAATCATTATCATGATGATGCTAATAATCATTAATGTTTTAATGAACAATGATTATTATGATAATATAAAGATTAAATATTTGATTAATAAATTAACAACACTAATTAACATAATCAGATAGTATGCTGATGATTTTATCTTGGTGTGTCTGCCTTCACTGGTAGGCTGAGCTCCTTAAAAAAAGATCACATATGTATCAGTTCTGGATGTTCACTCAATCACTCATTCATTTAATAAATACTTATTGAGAGCCTGTTATGAGTCCAGCATAGTCTGAATTCAGGAGACGTATCAGTGACCATGTGGTCAAAGTTCCTGGTCCTCTTGGAGTCAAATTATAAGAAGCACTTGGCTGGGAGCTGAACGTTTCAGAAGGCATCTTGACTACAAGGAAGGGCATCAAGAAGGACTTCTCGTTGTCCACCCCTGCTGCTGGCAGGGGCTTCTTGAGGAAAGTTTGGTTTACATATCAGTATTATGTTCAATCCAGATAAAGGCATTTTAAAAGCTGATGGGCTTTCCCACTGAACATCTTTATTTCCCCTTCTGCTTTTCCCTTGTGAGAAGTGAGACTCATGATCTCAAGGCACAATGGGCCATGGGAGGGTCTGGGGCCCACATGGGCCACGGGAGATGATCCACCCATCTCTCCTGGGCTGTAAACTGCCCCCACAGCAGGGAGCAATGACCCGACATAGTTCTTGAAAACTACACGCCAAATTGATCAAAGTTCTTTGGATCACAGTTCTTGGGAGCCCCTGGTGGCTTAGACGGTAAAGAGTCTGCCTGCAGTGCGGGAGACACGGGTTCGATCTCTGTGTTGGGAAGATCCCCTGGAGAAGGAAATGGCTACCCACTCCAGTATTCTTTCCTGGAGAATCCCATGGACAGAGGAGCCTGGCAGGCTGCAGTCCATGGGGTTGCAAAGAGTTGGATACAACTGAGTGACTTCACTTTGTTTGGATCCTACTGAGAAGTTATTTCATTAGCGAGAAGGTCTACTCCCTGGGAGGCCTAGAGCAAGTCGAGTTTCAGTGCCTGTGAATTCAGGGATTTTCCATTCTGTCCCAGTTCTGTGCATAGGCCAGTCCATGGCTCTGTTTACCCATGTGATAATCTGACTGTAGAGACCTCATTACCTCTCTCTGCCTATTAAGTCTTGTGAAGGAAGGGTCTACAGATTCATCTCAGTAAGTTTATCTAACTTTCATAGTCTCCTGTTTGAGAGTTCGGGAGTCCATCCCTTCACTCAAGGCTCTTGATCCTTCTGCAGTTTCATCTGATCCCTCCCCAGAGCTCCATATTAGGAGGGGCAGTCTTTGCTTGTCCCTAAAGGTATGGATGACAGCTTCCCTTATTCTTCCATAACAAGAGATGCCACCCAGAAGATTCTTATTGCAAATAAATCTTCTCCAAGTTGAATTGCCTTCTGAATCGCCAAACACGGAAGTGGATACAAACTGTTTCCTCTTCAAAGCCCACCTCAGCACATATACCCTAACATGATTCCCAAGCTGCCTTAACATTTGTAAACACGTTTAATGGTAGCAACCACCTGCACCACTTTAAAACAGATTCCCATTCTCTTTGCCATTCAGAATATGGTTTACTGAGTTTGCATCAGACCAAAGAATCCACACTGTTTAACAGGACCCCAGGTCATTATTATCACCATGTTAGACTGAGAAACTCTGCCTCAGCAGTAATATGCTGGGTATTGATTTAAAGTCCCTAATGAGGATGGAAATAGAGAATGTTTATGTGGAGTGCATATGAGTTTAAACATTTTAGAGTTCAGATATCTCTCCAAGTTACTGATTTCATTTCTTTTGGTTATATACCCAGAAGTGGGACTGTTGGATCTTATGTAGTTCTATTAGCAGTTTTTTTGAGGAACTTCCATACTGTTGTCCCTTGTGAAATTCGCTCAGTCACGTCCAACTCTTTGTGACCCCATGGACTATACAGTCCACGGAATTCTCCAGGCCAGAATACTGGAGTGGGTAGTCTTTCCCTTCTCCAGGGGATCTTCCCAACCCAGGGATAGAACCCAGGTCTCCCCCATTGCAGGACGATTCTTTATCAGTTGAGCCACAAGAGAAGTCCAAGAATACTGGAGTGGGTAGTCTTTCCCTTCTCCAGTGGATCTTCCTAACCCAGGAATCAAACCAGGGTCTCCTGTGTCACAGGCAACTTCTTTACCAACTGAGCCATGAGGGAAGCCTGTTTTCTCTTATAGCAATACCAATGTATACTCTCACCAACAAGTGTACAAGGGCTCCTTTTTTCCACATCCTCATCAGCCTTCAACTCTTACTCTTTTTAAGATAGCCACTCTCATAGGTGTGAGGTATGTCTCATTGTGGTTTTGACTTGCATTTCCCCAATAAAAGCTTATTTAACTCATATGCAGAGCACATCATGAGAAACGCTGGGCTGGAACAAGCACAAGCTGGAATCAAGATTGCCAGGAGAAATATCAATAACCTCAGATATGCACATGACACCACTGTTATGGCAGAAAGTGAAGAACTAAAAAGCCTCTTGATGAAAGTGAAAGAGGAGAGTGAAAAAGTTGACTTAAAGCTCAACATTCAGAAAATGAAGATCATGGCATCCGGTCCCATCACTTCATGGCAAATAGATGGGGAAACAGTGGAAACAGTGTCAGACTTTATTTTAGGGGGGCTCCAAAATCACTGCAGATAGTGACTGCAGCATGAAATTAAAAGACACTTACTCCTTTGAAGGAAAGTTATGACCAACCTAGATAGCATATTCAAAATCAGAGATATTACTTTGCCAACAAAGGTCCGTCTAGTCAAGGCTATGGTTTTTCCAGTGGTCATATATGGATGTGAGAGTTGGACTGTGAAGAAAGCTGAGCTTTGAAGAATCGATGCTTGTGAACTGTGGCGTTGGAGAAGACTCTTGAGAGTCCCTTGGACTGCAAGGAGATCCAACCAATCCATTCTAAAGAAGATCAGCCCTTGGTGGTCTTTGGAAGGAATGATGTAAAAGCTGAAACTCCAGTACTTTGGCCACCTCATGTGAAGAGCTGACTCATTGGAAAAGACCCTGATGCTGGGAGGGATTGGGGGCAAGAGGAAAAGGGGACGACAGAGGATGAGATGGCTGGATGGCATCACCAACTCGATGGACGTGAGTTTGAGTAAACTCCAGGAGATGGTGATGGACAGAGAGGCCTGGCATGCTGCGATTCATGGGGTCGCAATGAGTCGGACACAACTGAGTGACTGGACTGAACTGAACTGAACTGATGATTAGTGAGGTTGAGTTTGTTTGTTTGTTTTTCAAATATCTGTTGGCTGTTGGCATATCTTCTTTTAAGAAATGTCTATTCAGGTCTCCAGCACATTTTTAAATCAGATTGTTTTCTTCCTATTCATTTGAGCTCTTTATGCATTTTGGATGTTAACTCCTTATCAGATATTATGGTCTGCAAAGATTTTTCTCTGACTCCATCTCCTCACACTGCTGATTGTTCACTTTACTGTCCAGAAGCTTCTTAGTTTGATGTAATCCCATTTGTCTACTTAGGAAAAATGTTATAAAAGATCTCCCAATTCTTAAATATTTAAAGTTTCAGTGCAGTAGAAAGTGCATGGAATTGATATTTAGGAAAATCTTGATTCTAAGCTCTAGTTTCTTCCATTGATATAACCTTGACTAAACACAAACCTTTCACACGCACTTACTGGATAACATTGTATGCCAAACCTAGGCTCCAAGAATTCATGATCCAGTAGGAGAGGCAGAAATTAAGCAACTATCACTGCAAAGTGTTATATTTGCTAGAATGAAGCTTGCAGTGGGTTTAGGGTGCTTACAAGGCAACTTATTCAGACTATGGATCTCGAGGAAGTCTTCTGTGAAGAAGGGATGTCTCAGCAGATTTACTGCAGCAGCCCCCAGACGTTTTGGCAGCAGGGACAGAGTCTGTGGGCTTCCCTGGTGGCTCAGCTGATAAAGAACCTGCCTGCCAATACAGGAGATGCAAGAGACTTGGGTTCAATCCCTGGGTCAGAGAGATCCCCTGGAGAAGAAAATGGCACTCTGCTCCAATAGTCTTGCTTGGAGAATCCCATAGACAGAAGAGTATGGTGGGCTACAGTCCATGGGGTAGCAAAGAGTAGAACATAACTGAGTGTGTACTCACAAACACACAGTTCACCCAGTAATGTGAGCAATGAGGAATGGCTGAAAATACAGAAGAAGCTTTGCCTACTAGCCTGTTACTCACATCCTGCTGGGCGGCCTGATTCTTAACAGGTCACGGACCAGAAACAGTCCATGGACCAGGGCTTGGGGACCCCTGATTTCATGGATCTCCAGAGCCTCATTTTCCTCCTTCTGTAAAATGGGAATAAAAGCTTTATTGCACAGAGTGGTTGTACAGATTCAATAAATTAATCTAGCACATTATTGGCACTGAACAAGTATTAAATAATCTCCCCCTGCCCTTTTACAGTTAAAGAATTCTAAAACCCATCAATGAAAAGGAATACTGAGAACATAACATAGAGAGAAGCTCCTCCAAGTATAATGAGGTATAAAGCAATGATAACTAATAGACCTAAGCCTTTCATTCTAAATATAAAGTGAAGCCTTCCCAGGTGCTGCCTTCTCTGTTTGTTCTTCATTTAATTGTACATCATTTTAGAGCAAGAATTACTTCCTCTATATTCTGTGCTGGGCTGTGCCCTGCATCAAATGTGCTGTTGGATGGGACTAAATAAATTTATTTAAATTAAATTGACATACACACTCATCGTCCATATTTTTCAAGTCATGTCTAATCATTAATCCAATCAATAGCCCTATAAGGAGGTTATGGTCTTTCCATTTAATTATTCCTGGTTTATAATCCATGGTTGAGGAAATCCTGCGATTGAAGCCCTCTTCTGACCTAATCAGTAGCTAATGAAGATTTAAATGAAGGCTTCCTGGTTTCTTTTCTTTTAACGGGGATGCCAGTCCATTTTTCCACTTGGTGGCTACTTTATTAAGAAAAGTCATTAAAAGGAATTAACAATTCTATCCTCCTTTGATAGACCCACATTTTCATTTCAGAAGTAGACCTCAGCTTGCTTCATGTAATAACAATAGATCATCTTAAAATTTTGCATCCTGAAAAACAAGAATAGATTTTAAAGTTGCAAAAAATTCCTTTAGTAAGATAAATAAAAGTCAGTTTCTATATAATATTAAGTGGTTGGTTTTGTTATTTTCAATTAAGTTCAGTCGCTCAGTCGTGTCCGACTCTTTGCGACCCCAAGAACCACAGCATGCCAGGCCTCCCTGTCCATCACCAGCTCCTGGAGTCCACACAAACCCATGTCCATCAAGTCGATGATGCCATCCAGCCATCTCATCCTCTGTCGTCCCCTTCTCCTCCTGCTCTCAATCTTTCCCAGCATCAGGGTCTTTTCAAATGAGTCAGCTTTTCGCATCAGGTAGCCAAAGTATTGGTGTTTCAGCTTCAACATCAGTCCTTCCAATGAACACCCAGGACTGATCTCCTTTAGGATGGAATGGTTGGATCTCCTTGCAGTCCAAGGGACTCTCAAGAGTCTTCTTCAACAACACAGTTAAAAAGCATCAATTTTTTGGCACTCAGCTTTTTTTTATATTCCAACTCTCACATCCATACATGACTACTGGAAAAATAATAGCCTTGACTAGACGGACCTTAGTTGGCAAATAATGTCTCTGTTTTTTAATATGCTGTCTAGGTTGGTCATAACTTTTCTTCCAAGGAGTAGCGTCTTTTAATTACATTGCTGCAGTTGCCATCTGCAGTGATTTTGGAGCCCAGAAAAATAAAGTCTGACACTGTTTTCACTGTTTCCCCATCTATTTCCCATGAAGTGATGGGACTGGATGCCATGATCTTCATTTTCTGAATGTTGAGCTTTAAGCCAACTTTTTCACTCTCCTCTTTCACTTTCATCAAGAGATTCTTTAGTTCTTCTTCACTTTCTGCCATAAGGGTGGTGTCATCTGCATATGTGAGGGTATTGATATTTCTCCCGGCAATCTTGATTCCTATTTGTGCTTCCTCCAGCCCAGGCTTTTGAAGTAGCTGAAGATTTTAGATAGTTGGAGATTTTTGGTTTTGTGTGGTTTATCAGTTGTTGATTTTAGCTTTTATGCTGTGACCATATTCATAAGATATTCCAATGGGGACAAAAGAAGCATGTTTGGGGATTTTTCAATCAAAACTTTGCTGAATCTATTATAAAACAAATATACCTAGAATAAGCTGGCACATAAGCTTAAATTTTGGAGATTCCACCTAAAACAATCTAAATGTCTAGCTTCTCTTGAAAAATAGTATATGTAGCAGCAACACAGAGCTCACATTCCTGCAATACTTTTTGCTGGAGCTGAGTGGCAGCTACCTTTGTAGACGGGGTAAGTAATGTGGCATCAAACAGCTTCCTTCTTCCCTCATTTACTGGTCCTTCCTGCCTGAAGGTAGTCTGAGTTTGGATCACCAGCCCTGTCCTAGCACCCTCTTGTTGCCAAGAAGGAAATCTTTCCAGAGGAAGTAGAACAAATGACTTCTAGGGTTCAGATATTATTGCATAATAAAGAACCTCCAAAGCTCAGCAACAAAAAAACAACAAGCATTTGTTTTGCTCATGTGTCTCAAGGTCAGTCAGGCTGAACTAACCTAGGCTGGGTTGGTCTGGGGTGCCTTGGCTTTTCTCCACTTGTCACTCATTCTCCTCCTGGCAACAGCACACCAGTGAGGCAACTTCTTCTCAAGGCAATGACAGAATGGAAAAGGTCAAGGGAAACACAGGCTTCTCAGTTGGCTCAGTGGTAAAAAATCTGCCTGCCAATGCAGGAGACATGGGTTCGATCCCTGGGAGGGGAAGATCCCCTGGAAAAGGAAATGGCAACCCACTCCAGTATTCTTGCCTGGGAAATACCATGGACAGAGGAGCCTACAGTCCATGAGGTCAGAAAGAGTTAGATAGGTTCATAACTAGTAGGCTTTGACATCTGTCTCTTTCAAGTGAGTGAAGCAAGTCAGGTGGTTGATTGCATGTCAAAAAAATTGGGGAAATGTGCACTGCCCCTTTAACAATGGAATTTCCAAAGCACATCATGGATGGAGCAGGGGTAAGTTTAAATAAATAGAGCCAGTAATCCATCTACCACTGAAAGGGTAGTCAGTCATCCCTTGCACAGTCTCCATCGAGCCTACTTTCACTCATTCATCTTCCATTTCCTCCCCAGAGCCATCTGATTTGGAGACAGCTGGTCCTATCTCATAATATAGACAAGGAAAAGAGACAAAAATAATCAAAGCTGTGAGAAGAATCTACCTCTTAACCTAGTGATCTTCACTTCTCAATTTGACGACAAAGCACTATTATTTAACCTGTGTAAAGTAAAACAATCGCTTATAGATTTTGCCAATAGAATTTCATATTTGGAAAGAGCTACATTAAAGCTTGAAAGGTATTATAAAACTGGGCTACAAATCACTCATTTAGAATGAGTTCTAAGTACTCAAAGCAATCTTTTCCTTAATAATTCTCAGAGTCTGATTGCACCTTATGTAGAAATGAAGCACTAGAGACCTCCATTCGGGGAGAAAGAGCCTCCTACAAATTTGCACGGCGTCATTTACTTTACGATGAAAAATCTCAGCAAGCTTCCCTTTCTTTACTTTCAAAATTGTCGTTTCTCTTGTTCTCTGCTTCTAAGACTTGACACTTTTTAAAAAAAAACACTGTACTTAAAAAGCCAATAAAGCATTGAATCAGTAATGAATGAAGAAAGGGGAAATAAAGTTTTGTAAATGAATTTTAACATGCTAGTCTACTTCTGGTTCAGTCGCTCAGTCGTGTCCGACTTTTTGCAGCCCCATGGACTGCAGCACTCCAGGCCTCCCTGTCTATCACCAACTCCCAGAGTTTACCCAAACTCATGTCCATTGAGTCAATGATGCCATCCAACCATCTCCTCCTCTGTCCTCCCCTTCTCCTCTAGGCTTCCCTTTCTTTACTTTCAAAATTGTCGTTTCTCTTGTTCTCTGCTTCTAAGACTTGACACTTTTTAAAAAAACACTGTACTTAAAAAGCCAATAAAGCATTGAATCAGTAATGAATGAAGAAAGGGGAAATAAAGTTTCGTAAATGAATTTTAACATGCTAGTCTACTTCTGGTTCAGTCGCTCAGTCGTGTCCGACTTTTTGCAGCCCCATGGACTGCAGCACTCCAGGCCTCCCTGTCTATCACCAACTCCCAGAGTTTACCCAAACTCATGTCCATTGAGTCAATGATGCCATCCAACCATCTCCTCCTCTGTCCTCCCCTTCTCCTCCCATCTTTGATCTTTGCCAGCATCAAGGTCTTTTCCAGTGAGTCAGTTCTTCACAACAGGTGGCCAAAGTATTGGAATTTCAGCTTCAACATCAGTCCTTTCAATGAATATTCAGGACTGATTTCCTTTAGGATAGACTGGTTGGATCTCCTTGCAGTCCAAGGGACCCTCAAGAGTCTTCTCCAACACCACAGTTCAAAAGCATCAATTGTTCAGAACTTTGCTATCTTTGTAGTTCAACTCTCACATCCATACATGACTACTGGAAAAACCATAGCTTTGACTAGATGAGTCTTTGTCAGCAAAGTAATGTCTCTGCTTCTTAATATGCTGTCTAGGTTGGTCATAGCTTTTCTTCCAAGGAGTAAGCATCTTTTAATTTCATGGTTGCAGTCACCATCTGCAGTGATTTTGCAACCCCCCAAAATAGTTTGTCACTGTTTCCACTGTTTCCCCATCTGTTTTCCATGAAGTGATGGGACCAGATGCCATGATCTTAGTTTTCTGAATGTTGAGTTTCAAGCCAGCTTTTTCACTCTCCTCTTTCACTTTCATCGAGAGGCTCTTTAGTTCCTCTTCACTTTCTGCCATATCCATGGACAGAGGAGCCTACAGTCCATGAGGTCAGAAAGAGTTAGATAGGTTCATAACTAGTAGGCTTTGACATCTGTCTCTTTCAAGTGAGTGAAGCAAGTCAGGTGGTTGATTGCATGTCAAAGAAATTGGGGAAATGTGCACTGCCCCTTTAACAATGGAATTTCCAAAGCACATCATGGATGGAGCAGGGGTAAGTTTAAATAAATAGAGCCAGTAATCCATCTACCACTGAAAGGGTAGTCAGTCATCCCTTGCACAGTCTCCATCGAGCCTACTTTCACTCATTCATCTTCCATTTCCTCCCCAGAGCCATCTGATTTGGAGACAGCTGGTCCTATCTCATAATATAGACAAGGAAAAGAGACAAAAATAATCAAAGCTGTGAGAAGAATCTACCTCTTAACCTAGTGATCTTCACTTCTCAATTTGACGACAAAGCACTATTATTTAACCTGTGTAAAGTAAAACAATCGCTTATAGATTTTGCCAATAGAATTTCATATTTGGAAAGAGCTACATTAAAGCTTGAAAGGTATTATAAAACTGGGCTACAAATCACTCATTTAGAATGAGTTCTAAGTACTCAAAGCAATCTTTTCCTTAATAATTCTCAGAGTCTGATTGCACCTTATGTAGAAATGAAGCACTAGAGACCTCCATTCGGGGAGAAAGAGCCTCCTACAAATTTGCACGGCGTCATTTACTTTACGATGAAAAATCTCAGCAGGCTTCCCTTTCTTTACTTTCAAAATTGTCGTTTCTCTTGTTCTCTGCTTCTAAGACTTGACACTTTTTAAAAAAACACTGTACTTAAAAAGCCAATAAAGCATTGAATCAGTAATGAATGAAGAAAGGGGAAATAAAGTTTCGTAAATGAATTTTAACATGCTAGTCTACTTCTGGTTCAGTCGCTCAGTCGTGTCCGACTTTTTGCAGCCCCATGGACTGCAGCACTCCAGGCCTCCCTGTCTATCACCAACTCCCAGAGTTTACCCAAACTCATGTCCATTGAGTCAATGATGCCATCCAACCATCTCCTCCTCTGTCCTCCCCTTCTCCTCCCATCTTTGATCTTTGCCAGCATCAAGGTCTTTTCCAGTGAGTCAGTTCTTCACAACAGGTGGCCAAAGTATTGGAATTTCAGCTTCAACATCAGTCCTTTCAATGAATATTCAGGACTGATTTCCTTTAGGATAGACTGGTTGGATCTCCTTGCAGTCCAAGGGACCCTCAAGAGTCTTCTCCAACACCACAGTTCAAAAGCATCAATTGTTCAGAACTTTGCTATCTTTGTAGTTCAACTCTCACATCCATACATGACTACTGGAAAAACCATAGCTTTGACTAGATGAGTCTTTGTCAGCAAAGTAATGTCTCTGCTTCTTAATATGCTGTCTAGGTTGGTCATAGCTTTTCTTCCAAGGAGTAAGCATCTTTTAATTTCATGGTTGCAGTCACCATCTGCAGTGATTTTGCAACCCCCCAAAATAGTTTGTCACTGTTTCCACTGTTTCCCCATCTGTTTTCCATGAAGTGATGGGACCAGATGCCATGATCTTAGTTTTCTGAATGTTGAGTTTCAAGCCAGCTTTTTCACTCTCCTCTTTCACTTTCATCGAGAGGCTCTTTAGTTCCTCTTCACTTTCTGCCATAAAGGTGGTGTCATCTGCATATCTGAGGTTATTGATATTTCTCCCAGCAATCTTGATTTCAGCTTGTGCTTCATCCAGCCTGGCATTTCACATGATGTACTCTGCATAGAAGTTAAATAAGCAGGGTGACAATATACAGCCTTGACGTACTCCTTTTCCTATTTGGAACCAGTCTGTTGTTCCCTGTCCAGTTGCTTCTTGACCTGCATACAGATTTCTCAGAAGGCAGTCAAGGTAGTCTGGTAATCACATCTCTTGAAGAATTCTCCACAGCTGAACATGCTAATTTGGACAATAACCCATAAATGGCCATAAGGATCCCTTAATTCCTTACAAGAGAAGTTCCGTTCAAACAAACAGAAGCTCCTTTTTTTTCTGGAGTGTGAGTGTCCGCCTCCTCTCCTAGCATGCATGGATGAGCAGTCCAAGAAACATCCCTGAGCTCTATATGCTGACCTTAGGTGCTGGGTACTTTAGTCTCCAAGTCATGTCCAATTCTTTGGGACCTGATGGACTGTAACTCACCAGGCTCCTCTGTCCATGGGACTTCCCAGGCAAGAATACTGGACTGGGTTGCCATTTCCTTCTCCAGGGGATCTTCCCTACCCAGGAACTGAACCTGTGTCTCTCTCATTGGCAGGTGGATTCTTTACCACCAAGTCACCTGGGAAGCCCACTAGAAGCAACCTCCAAATACCCAGCTTCCACTGTTTTTCTAGGACCCAACCATTGTAGCTTTAGCTTTCTAGCGGCACCCTTGTCATGCAGGCAAAATTGACCTCCCACCCCACAAAACGAAGAGGCTCAAATATAGTAATCAGAAACCTGGAAGGTGCCAGCAGTCCACAAGCTCTAAAGCTGCCAAAACCCAAAAGTTTCCATATGGACCACCCTCACGACCCTCACACAGCTCACAATGTTCAAATCCTTTCAACGCCAAGAACTATGATCCCCCTCCAGATTTATTTGGTTTTGTTGGCAGAAGGTAGTCATAAGGATCCCTTAATTCCTTACAAGAGAAGTTCCATTCAAACAAACAGAAGCTCCTTTTTTTTCTGGAGTGTGAGTGTCCACACAGTCCCGCCTCCTCTCCTAGCATGCATGGATGAGCAGTCCAAGAAACATCCCTGAGCTCTATATGCTGACCTTAGGTGCTGGGTACTTTAGTCTCCAAGTCATGTCCAATTCTTTGGTACCTGATGGACTGTAACTCACCAGGCTCCTCTGTCCATGGGATTTCCCAGGCAAGAATACTGGACTGGGTTGCCATTTCCTTCTCCAGGGGATCTTCCCTACCCAGGAATTGAACCTGTGTCTCTCTCATTGGCAGGTGGATTCTTTACCACCAAGTCACCTGGGAAGCCCACTAGAAGCAACCTCCAAATACCCAGCTTCCACTGTTTTTCTAGGACCCAACCATTATAGCTTTAGCTTTCTAGCGGCACCCTTGTCATGCAGGCAAAATTGACCTCCCACCCCACAAAACGAAGAGGCACAAATATAGTAATCAGAAACCTGGAAGGTGCCAGCAGTCCACAAGCTCTAAAGCTGCCAAAAACCAAAAGTTTGCATATGGACCACCCTCACCACCCTCACACACCTCACAATGTTCAAATCCTTTCAACGCCAAGAACTATGATCCCCCTCCAGATTTATTTGGTTTTGTTGGCAGAAGGTAGTGACAGAGGAGCCTAGTGGGCTGCCATCTATGGGGTTGCACAGAGTCGGACACGACTGAAGTGACTTAGCAGCAGCAGCAAACCACACAGTCAAGGACCTCCCTGGTGGCTCACATGGTAAAGAATCTGCTTGCAATGCAGGAGACCCAGGTTCAATCTCTGGGTCAGGAAGATCCCCTGGAGAAGGGAATGATAACCCACTCCGGTATTCTTGCCTGGAGAATTCCAAGGACAAAGGACCCTGGCAGGCCCCAGTCCATGGGATCACAAAGAGACAGACACACCTGAGCAGCTAACACTTGCAAACTACACAACCAAGTTGATAGCTTGCATTTTCATTTTGTAAACCAGATGGGGAGGGGGCTTGAAGTTGTGAGACATGAAGTCGTTTTTTTCAAAGTCACAAACATAGTTAGGAGCAGAGCTTTCACCACAGGGTGAAGGTGGGTTCAGTCCAGTTCAGTTCATTTCAGTCACTCAGTCATGTCTGACTCTGCAACCCCATGAATTGCAGCACATCAGGCCTCCCTGTCCATCACTTACCCCCAGAGTTCCCTCAAACTCACGTCCATCGAGTCGATGATGCCATCCAGCCATCTCATCTTCTGTCTTCCCCTTCTTCTCCTGCCCCTAATCCCTCCCAGCATCAGAGTCTTTTCCAATGAGTCAACTCTTCACATGAGGTGACCAAAGTACTGGAGTTTCAGCTTTAGCATCATTCTTTCCAAAGAACACTCAGGACTAATCTCCTTTAGAAGGGATTGGTTGGATCTCCCTGCAGTCCAAGGGACTCTCAAGAGTCTTCTCCAACACCACAGTCAAAAGTATCAGTTCTTCGGTGCTCAGCTTTCTTCACAGTCCAACTCTCACATCCATACCTGACCACAGGAAAAACCATAGCCTTGACGAGATGGACATTATTGGCAAAGTAATGTCTCTGTTTTTGAATATGCTATCTACATTGGTCATAACTTTCCTTCCAAGGAGTAAGTGTCTTTTAATTTCATGGCTGCAATCACCATCTGCAGTGATTTTGGAGCCCCCCAAAATAAAGTCTGACACTGTTTCCCCATCTATTTCCCATGAAGTGATAGGACCAGATGCCATGATCTTCGTTTTCTGAATGTTGAGCTTTAAGCCAACTCTTTCACTCTCCTCTTTCACTTTCATCAAGAGGCTTTTTAGTTCCTTTCCACTTTCTGCCATAACAGTGGTGTCATGTGCATATCTGAGGTTATTGATATTTCTCCTGGCAATCTTGATTCCAGCTTGTGTTTCTTCTAGTCCAGCGTTTCTCATGATGTACTCTGCATAGAAGTTAAATAAGCAGGGTGACAATATACAGCCTTGACATACTCCTTTTCCTATTTGGAACCAGTCTGTTGTTCCATGTCCAGTTCTAACTGTTACTTCCTGACCTGCATACAGATTTCTCAAGAGGCAGGTCAGGTGGTCTGGTATTCCCATCTTTTTCAGAATTTTCCACAGTTTATTGTGAGCCACGCAGTCAAAGGCTTTGGCATAGTCAATAAAGCTAACCAGTCTGTTGTTCCATGTCCAGTTCTAACTGTTACTTCCTGACCTGCATACAGATTTCTCAAGAGGCAGGTCAGGTGGTCTGGTAATCCCATCTCTCTCAGAATTTTCCACAGTTTATTGTGATCCACACAGTCAAAGGCTTTGGCATAGTCAATAAAGCAGAAATAGATGTTTTTCTTGAACTCTCTTGCTTTTTCCATGATCCATCGGATATTGGCAATTTGATCTCTGGTTCCTCTGCCTTTTCTAAAACCAGCTTGAACATCTGGAAATTCACAGTTCACATATGAACTATGGATGGGGGTTCATGACATTGTACAGGAGACAGCAATCAAGACCATCCCCATGGAAAAGAAATGCAAAAAAGCAAAATGGCTGTCGGTGGAGGCCTTACAAATAGCTGTGAAAAGAAGAGAAGCAAAAAGCAAAGGAGAAAAGGAAAGATATAAGCATCTGAATGCAGAGTTCTAAAGAATAGCAAGAAGAGATAAGAAAGCCTTCCTCAGCGATCAATGTGAAGAAATAGAGGAAAAAACAGAATGGGAAAGACTAGAGATCTCTTCAAGAAAATTAGAGATACCAAGGGAATATTTCATGCAAACATGGGCTTGATAAAGGACAGAAATGATATGGATCTAACAGAAGCAGAAGATATTAAGAAGAGGTGGCAAGAATACACAGTAGAACTGTACAAAAAAATCTTCATGCCCAAGAACACTCACCTAGAGCCAGACATCCTGGAATGTGAAGTCACGTGGGCCTTAGAAGTATCACTACAAACAAAGCTAGTGGAGGTGATGAAATTCCAGTTGAGCTATTCCAAATCCTGAAACATGATGCTGTGAAAGTGCTGCAGTCAATATGCCAGCAAATTTGGAAAACTCAGCAGTGGCCACAGGACTGGAAAAGGTCAGTTTTCATTCCAATTCCAAAGAAAGGTAACACCAAACATGCTCAAACAATTGCACTCATCTCTTATGCTAGTAAAGTAATGCTCAAAATTCTCCAAGCCAGGCTTCAGCAATACCTGCACAGGAGACACTCAAAGACAGTTCTGGCTCAGTCTCTGTGGAGTCTCTAGGTCCTGGTGCACACAAGGTTTGTTTGAGCCCTCCAAGCATGTCTGGCAGTTATGGGATTTGATTCTAAATGCAATTTGCCCCTCCTACCACCTTGCTGGGGCTTTTCCTTTGCCTTTGGACATGGATTATCTTTCCTTGGTAGGATCCAACATTCTCCTGTCGATGACTGTTCAGCAATGAGTTGTAATTTTGGAGTTCTCACAGGAGAAGAGGAGCATACATGCAGAGTACATCATGCAAATGCTGGGCACATTTTTACTGGTACATTATTGTTAACTAAAGTCTATAATTTATTCAGACTTCATTTGTTGTTACCTATGGGTCGCAAAGAGTTGGACATGACTGAGCGACTGAACTGAACTGAATTGAATGTATGGATGTAAGAGTTGGACTTTGAAGAAGGCTGAGTGCCGAAGAATTGATGCTTTTGAACTGTGGTGTTGGAGAAGACTCTTGAGAGTCCCTTGGACTGCAGGAGATCCAACCAGTCCATTCTGAAGGAGATCAGCCCTGGGATTTCTTTGGAAGGAATGATGCTGAAGCTGAAACTCCAGTACTTTGGCCACCTCATGCAGAGAGTTGACTCATTGGAAAAGACTCTGATGCTGGGAGGGATTGGGGGCAAGAGGAGAAGGGGATGACAGAGGATGAGATGGCCAGATGGCATCAATGACTCGATGGGCGTGAATCTGATTGAACTCCGGGAGCTGGTGATGGACAGGGAGGCCTGGCGTGCTGCGATTCATGGGGTCGCAAAGAGTCGGACATGACTGAGCGACTGAACTGAAGTGAACTGAACTGAATGACTTTTCTTATCCAAGAATATCATCCTGGATGTTACACTGCATTTAGTTGTCTCATCTCCTCAGACTCTTCTTGGCTGTGATAGTTTCTGACTCCCTTGTTTTTGACGATCTTGGCAGTTTTGGAAACATTGGTCAGCTGTTTTGTAGAAGGTCCCTGTAGTGGAATTTGTTTGATTTTTTTTTTTCTCATGATGAAACTACTGCTGCTGCTAAGTCGAAGTCCAACTCTTACATCATTCACATTCACAACTCATTGCTGCTAAGTCGCTTCAGTCGTGTCCGACTCTGTGCAACCCCATAGACGGCAGCTCACCAGGCTCCTCTGTCCTTGGGATTCACCAAGCAAGAACACTGGAGTGGGTTGCCATTTCCTTCTCCAGTGCATGGAAGTGAAAAGTGAAAGTGAAGCCGCTCAGTCGTGTTTGACTCTTAGCGAGTCAAACCCCACGGACTGCAGCCTACCAGGCTCCTCCATCCATGAGGTTTTCCAGGCAAGAGTACTGGAGTGGGGTGCCATTGCCCTCTCCAGAAACTACTACTAGTCATGAGCTAACAGGAGGAACACCACAGAGGAAATGTCCCATTTTCATCACATATCAGGCATTACATGCTATTGACCTGACTCATCCCTGTTGACGTTGACCTTTATCACTTTGAGTTAGTATTTGTCACATTTCTCAATTTTAAGGTACGTTTTCACCACTCCCTCTTCCCATACTGTCCTCTTTGGAGTATAGCAAGATGGAGGAGTTACATCAGTGATTTGCATTAATTAATTCTTCTATACAGATCTGTGCTTCCACCTCCTGGTTTGCCATGTTCCAGGATAATTCTCACTTTCACATCCCTCCTCGATTCAATCAAGATACTTTGTTCCATTCCAGCAGTGACCCTGGGCATCTCTGCCCTTCCATTATGCCCAGTTATCTAGCTCCACAACACCTCTCCCAATGATTTTGTATCAGTTGTTCAACTAAGCTCATACCTCTGCATGCAGATAAGACCCTCTATTAGCTCATACCTCTGCATGCAGACAAGACCCTCTATTAGCCCCCACTCTCATTTTCACCCAGTTCCCCACCCACACACTATCTTTGATCCAAACCAAATGAATTAACCTTGTACTCGAACCTCTATACTCTTTCAAGTCTCTATTTCTTTCCAAATACTCTTCTTTCTGCTTGGAAGTCCCACCCCTCCTTGTTTACCTTTTAAACCTTAAAGCAGCCCAACCTTCTTATCCTCCAGGTTGCATCCTTGAACTAGTCAGAGTTCACCTCTCCTTTGTGCCATAAATTGTTGTGGTAGATTTCTCTAGCACTACATTCCCCAAGTGATATTTTAATTTTGTGCTCATATGCCTCCCTTTAGATTCTGATTTAGTCATCTATCACTGAGTGTCTAGCAGAATATCTGATGTTTAGCATCTGGAGAATGAATGAGTGGCTCAATCATGATATTGTGACTTTTCACTCATATACATGTAACTGTCCCACTAGCACGGTGACATCCTAGAGGACAGATATCACCACTCACTCTTCTTGATGTCTCTGCACAGTGGCTGAAGGGTCACTTACACATGGCAGGTCATGGATACCAGCTATGTGTTGGCTGACTATTGGTCAGACAGAAGTCCTGGGGAGGGCTCCTCCTTGAAGACAGGGTTGTTTCACATGCCCAAGAGACACTGCTTATAAACAAGACATTGAAAAAGTGGCTGCTTCATCTGAAACTTGCTTTTGGTTGCAGAAAAGCACTGACCATCCTCTTAATATTGAGACAGGAAAGAGGCACTGCAATCAAACATGATTGGGAGATTATAGGAGCTCAAAATTATCCTAGAAGAGAACACTCTCTTTCATGTTAGACGGGAAAACCTAGGCATTGATTTTTCTTTTTTTCATCTTAATGTGAAAAAGTCTCTTGAAGGTAACCAGATTTCATTGAGAAGAAACAATTGTAGATTTTCCCATTAAACAAATATCTCAGTGGGCATTCCAAGAGATCTTCTGCAATGCTGTCAGGAACAGCAAAAGCTCCCCACTGGCAGAATGCGGATTTGTTTACATTTGAGTTTGCAAGACTGTCATGCTGAACTTGACTGATTCCTTGATTTTTTTCCCCCTGATGTTCAGGTACAAGTGCTTGGGGTGTGTGGTCATGGCTGGGCTAAAATATCCCATAATAGGCCATTAGCCTTTCTAAATACATGGCAAATGAGAAATACATGTTCCTGCATTTATCTAAGCAATGATATATTCTCTGAAAAATATAATATCCTCAGCACTCTCATGTGGGGCCATAAATTTCTACAGCTTTTGTGGAAAGCAATTTGACAATACATTTTAAATGCCTTGGAAACACTCATACCCGGCAATTTTATTTCTGGGAGCATACTGTTTATTTCTTTAAAAAAAAAAAAAAACTTGTCATTATGGGAAATTTCTAACCAATACAAGAATGGAAGAAAATAATGAACTCCCATGGAGTTTCAATAATTCTCAATTCATGGCCAACCTTGTTTTAACTATTCTTTGCAATCCCTCCCCCACTGAATTCTTTAGAAGCAAATTCAAAACATCATATTATTCATCTCATTTCTTCCATAATTATGTCAGTGTACATCTTTAAAGGAGATTGAATTTATATAAGAGTCACAATGCAATTACCATATTAAAAAATCATAATTCTTTAATATCATGAAGTGTTTTGTTAGTGTTCAAAACTCTGGTTTCTCATAACTAGTTTTATGTTAGATTTGTTCAATGTGAATTCAAACAAGATCCACACATTTCATTAGGTCCACAGGCCTCTTAAGTCTTAACTTTCAGTGCCCTTTCCTTCTGTTGTTTTTCCTTGGACTCTCTTTGCTGAAGACACTGAGTGGTTTGTACCACGTTATAGTTTGCTGTTTTATGTCTTTGTGCTATTGCTTGACCTGTTTCTATGCTCCTGACTCCATATTGAGAATGAAAGTGTGGGTTAGTTGCTCAGTTGTGTCTGACTCTTTGTGACCTCATGGACTGTGGCCTGCCTGGCTCCTCTGTCCATGGAATTTCCCAGGTAAAAATACTGGAGCGGGTAGGCATTCCCTTCTCCAGGGGATCTTCCTGGCCTAGGGATCGAACCCGGGTCTCCTGCATTGCAGGCAGATTCTTTACCATCTGAGCCCCCAGGTAAGCCATATTACCTATACACGGATGGTTACCTCTGGGGACCTCATCAGATCAAGGTTTGTTTTCTTTTGTTTTCCATAGCATGATCAGTTTGTGTATGGAGATGAACAAACTTGTATTATTACTCTTTTGTTTATGCTTTTGAATACTCTCTCCCTTACTAAAATGTTATTTTCATGAGGTCAAGTTCCACGATTATCATAATTGATGTTGTATTCCAGAGACTAATGCCGAACCTGGAGCAGAATTGGTTTTCAATAATTATTTTATAAAACGTAAATTAGTATTTGCTGTTTTAGTGCGATGAGAAATTCTTTCAGCTCAAGGATTTGAGCTTGTGCATCTCTGTATTCACATTGTCTAGACAATAACAAATGTTCAGTACATGTTAACTAGACAGAGGATCAATGGACGGAAGCGAGTAGCAACTAACATGAGAAACAGAGATGAATTAGAGGATGGGTGAATGAATGGATGAAGATAAGTTTCATGTGCTGTTTCCTTAGTTTATTTTATTTAAATTGGTCTTAGCTCTGAAAACTTGGTAGAATCACAGCAGAGCTGTTGAAATCTTCTCTGTATATAGAACAGCAGCAGAAAGAAGGAAGTTTGAAATGTTTGATTCTCACGAGTGCAAAACCATCCATGACTTCTCCCTGGCCCTTGACCCTGCTTTGAATCCTACCCTGTTTGACTCAGAGTCCTTGAGGCAGTGTATGTGGACTGGGGTGTGCGTTTGGAAACTTGACAACAGATGCCATCAGGTTTTTTTTAAGCTTAAAAAAAGCTTCACTCCAGTCCCCTTACAGAGCTGTTGATTGGTTGGATCTTTGAACCAAGACAACCAAGCAAACCAAGAGTACTCTCTCACTGAAGTCAAAGTTCAAATTCCCACTTGCAGTCTCAGGACCTTTGCCTCTTTTGTCACATCCATGGAGGTGCACACTGTATTTTTTGTCTTATAATGTTGATGAACAGCAACTAGTTTTTTGACCACCTACATTGTGTTAAGTAGTTATATACTAAAACAACAAATAAAAGAACGCACATGAAGCCCTCATCTTATAGAGTGTTGGAGAGCTTCCTTAATTTTGTGGTCAGTTATTTGCTCTATTCATTTTCAGATGCACTTTATATTTATTATTATATTGTGATCTTGATATTATCCTATGATACACACTTTTATCTCCATTATCCAGGAGAAGAAATTGAGGTTCAAGGACATAGTCCAAAGTCATGCAGCTAAGAAGTGTGACATTGAGATTTAAGTTCAGGTAGTGGGATAGAGAGGGATTCTTACCTTCCTTTTTAAAATTTTTATTGAAACATAGTAATTTACAACATTGTGTTACTTTCAGGTATACAGCAAATTTATTCCATTATACACACACACACACACACACACATATATATATATAAAAGTAATGCTCAAAATTCTCCAAGCCAGACTTCAGCAATACATGAACCGTGAACTCCCTGATGTTCAAGCTGGTTTTAGAAAAGGCAGAGGAACCAGAGGTCAAATTGCCAACATCTGCTGGATCATGGAAAAAGCAAAAGAGTTCCAGAAAAACATCTATTTCTGCTTTATTGACTATGCCTAGTTGAGCTGCATAAGCTGCTTGTATATTTTTGAGATTAGTTGTTTGTCAGTTGCTTCATTTGCTATTATTTTCTCTATAAGCAACATGAAAAAACAATCTAGTTTTAAAAAATTGTCAGAGCAGCTGAATAAATATTTTCTAAGGAAGACATGAAGATGACCAATAGGCACGTGAAAAGATATCAAACTCACTAATTATGAGGCAAATGCAAATTGAAGCCATAGTGAGATATCACCTCTTGCCTGTTATAATGGCTGTTGGCAAAACTAATACAGTATTGTAAAGTAAAATTAAAAAAAAATTAAAAAGACAGCAAATAATGAGTATTGTTGTGGATGTGGAGAAAAAAGGGAGCATTTGTACACTTTTGATGGGAATGTAAATTGCTGCTGCCACCATGGAAAACAGTATGGATGTCCCTCAAAAAATTAAGAGTAGAGTTACCATGTGATTCTACTTCTGGGTATTAATACAAAGAATATAAACACACAAATTCAAAAAGACATATGCATCCCTGTGTTCATCACAGTAATATTTACAATAGAAGTGATGCAGAAACAGCCTAAATATTCATAAGTGGATGAATAGACAAAATGTTGTGTGTGTGTGTGTGTGTGTGTGTGTTTGTGTGTGTGTGTGTATATATATATGAAATCTTTCTTGGCCATAAATGTATAAGAATCTTATCATTAGCAACATGGATGTACTTTGATATTAATATGCTAATTAAAGTAAGTCAGATGGGGAAAGACAAATACTGTATGATTTTACTTTATAGAATATAAAATTAAAAAAAAATTAAAAATCAAACTAAACAAAAGAAAACACATAAAGAAAATATAGTCATATTTACCAGAGGGGAAGTGTCTGTTAGGTGAAATGGATAAAGGAAGTCAACTATATAGTGATGGATGTAAACTAAATTTTTGCTGTTGACAGTGCTGTAGTGTATACAGAAGTAGAAATATGAAGTTTATATGATATTTAATATTATAAACCAATTTTAACTCAATTAAAACAAATTTTGAAAATATTATGTTTGAGAGGACCAGAAATTTTCTTCTGAAATGACCCTCAGAGCTCCATACTAGACCTATGGTGGAGGTATACAGGGTTGAAATTTTTTTCTTTAGTATTTCCTCTTGGAATGCTTACTGTTATGTGTCTATATCCTCCTCATTGGTTTTCCCGGGTGGCTCAGATGGTAAAGAATCTGCCTGCAGTGCAGGATATCTGGGTACAATCCCTGGGTTGTGAAGATCCCCTGGAGAAAGGGATCGCTACCCACTCTAATATTCCTGCCTGGAAATACAGGAGTACGCCATACTACAGTCCATTGGATTGCAAAGAGTCAGACATGATTGAGTGACTAAGCATGAAAACACCATCTTCCTCATTGGTCTAGGTTAATAAGGAATGTTGTCTTCATTTGAAACCTCATTGGTTTTCCCGGGTGGCTCAGATGGTAAAGAATCTGCCTGCAGTGCAGGATATCTGGGTACAATCCCTGGGTTGTGAAGATCCCCTGGAGAAAGGGATCGCTACCCACTCTAATATTCCTGCCTGGAAATACAGGAGTACGCCATACTACAGTCCATTGGATTGCAAAGAGTCAGACATGATTGAGTGACTAAGCATGAAAACACCATCTTCCTCATTGGTCTAGGTTAATAAGGAATGTTGTCTTCATTTGAAAATACTTTTCAGAGTAGGCACTTCTTTGGAGTAGAATAAGTATTGGGAAAAAAACATACTCTTCCTAACTTCAAAATGTGGCTGCTTGTTGTTGTCGTTGTTCAGTTGCCCAGTCATGTCAGACTCTTTGTGACCCCATGAACTTCAGCACATCAGGCATCCTTGTCCTTCATCATCTCCCAAAGTTTGTCCAAGTTCATGTCCATGGCATTGGTGATGCCATCCAGCTATTTCATCCTTTGACTCCCTCTTCTCCATCTGCCCTCAATCTTTCCCAGCATCAGACTTTTCCAATGAGTCAGCTGTTTGCATTAGTTGACCAAAATACTAGAGCTTCAGTTTCAGCATCAACCAATGAGTATTCAGGATTGATTTCCCTTTAGATTGACTGGTTTGATCTTGCTGTCCAAGGGACTCTCGGGAGTCTTTCCCGGCACCACAGTTTGAAGGCATCAATTCTTTGGTTTTCTGCCTTCTTTATGGTCTGGCTATCACAACCATACGTGACCACTGGGAACACCATAGCCTTGACTATACAGACCTTTGTTGGCAGGCTAACGTCTCTGCTTTGCAACACACTGTCTAGGTTTGTCATCGCTTTCCTGCCAAGAAGCAATTGTCTTGTGATTTCATGACTGCAGTCGCCATCTGCAGTGATTTAGGAGCCCAAGGGGAGGAAATTTGTTACTACTTCCACTATTTCCCCTTATGCCAAAGCCTTTGTGTGGATCACAATAAACTGTGGACAATTCTGAAAGAGATGGGAATACCAGACCACCTGACCTGCCTCTTGAGAAATCTGTATGCAGGTCAGTAAGCAACAGTTAGAACTGCACATGGAACAACAGACTGGTTTCAAATAGGAAAAATAGTACGTCAAGGCTGTATATTGTCACCCTGCTTATTTAACTTATATGCAGAGTACATCATGAGAAACGCTGGACTGGAAGAAACACAAGCTGGAATCAAGATTGCCAGGAGAAATATCAATAATCTCAGATATGCAGATGACACCACCCTTATGGCAGAAAGTGAAGAGGAACTAAAGAGCCTCTTGATGAAAGTGAAAGAGGAGAGTAAAAAAGTTGGCTTAAAGCTCAACATTCAGAAAACTAAGATCATGGCATCTGGTCCCATCACTTCATGGCAAATAGCTGGGGAAACAGTGGAAACAGTTGTATATTGTCACCCTGCTTATTTAACTTCTATGCAGAGTACATCATGAGAAACGCTGGACTGGAAGAAACACAAGCTGGAATCAAGACTGCTGGGAGAAATATCAATAACCTCAGATATGCAGATGACACCACCCTTATGGCAGAAAGTGAAGAGGAGCTAAAAAGCCTCTTGTTGAAAGTGAAAGAGGAGAGTGAAAAAGTTGGCTTAAAGCGCAACATTCAGAAAACTAAGATCATGGCATCTGGTCCCATCACTTCATGGGAAATAGATGGGGAAACAGTAGAAACAGTGTCAGACTTTATTTTTCTGGGCTCCAAAATCACTGCAGATGGTGACTGCAGCCATGATATTAAAAGACGCTTACTCCTTGGAAGGAAAGTTATGACCAACCTAGATAGTATATTCAAAAGCAGAGACATTACTTTGCCGACTAAGGTCCGTCTAGTCAAGGCTATGGTTTTTCCTCTGGTCATGTATGGATGTGAGAGTTGGACTGTGAAGAAGGCTGAGCCCCGAAGAATTGATGCTTTTGAACTGTGGTGTTGGAGAAGACTCTTGAGAGTCCCTTGGACTGCAAGGAAATCCAACCAGTCCATTCTGAAGGAGATCAGCCCTGGGATTTGTTTGAAAGGAATGATGCTAAAGCTAAACTCCAGTACTTTGGCCACCTCATGCAGAAAGTTGACTCATTGGAAAAGACTCTGATGCTGGGAGGGATTGGGGGCAGGAGGAGAAGGGGACGATCGAGGATGAGATGGCTGGATGGCATCACAGACTCAATGGACGTGAGTCTGAGTGAATTCCGGGAGTTGGTGATGGACAGGGAGGCCTGGCGTGCTGCGATTCATGGGGTCGCAAAGAGTCAGACACAACTGAGCGACTGAACGGAACAGAACGTAACACACACATTATTTTATATTCTTTATCATTATAGATATTGAGTATATTTCTCATTTCTATATAGTAAGTCCTTGTTGATTATCTATTTTATATGTAGGAGATGTATATTTTAATACCCAGTTTCTAATTTATCTCTCCCATCTTTCCTCTTTGGTAACTGTAGTTTTTTTGTTTTTGTTTTTCCTATGTCTGTGAGTCTGTTTCTGTTTTGTAAATAAGTTCATTTGTATCACTATTCTTTTAGATTCCACTTACAAGTGATATGATTTGTCTTTCTCTGTCCGACTTACTTCAGTTCAGTTCAGTTCATTCGCTCAGTAGTGTCTGACTCTTTGCAACCCCATGAACCAGAGCACGCCAGGCCTCCCTGTCCATCACCAACTCCCAAAGTTCACCCAAACCCATGTCCACCGAGTCGGTGATGCCATCAAACCATCTCATCTTCTGTCATCCCCTTCTCCTTCTGTCCTCAATCTTTCCCAGCATCAGGGTCTTTTCAAATGAGTCAGCTATTCTCACCAGGTGGCCAGAGTATTGGAGTTTCAGCTTCAACATCAGTTCTTCCAATGAACATCTAGGACTGATCTTCTTTAGGATGGACTGGTTGGATCTGCTTGGATCTCTCAAGACTCTTCAACACCACAGTTCAAAAGTATCAATTCTCCAGTGCTCAACTTTCTTTATAGTCCAACTCTCATGTCCATACATGACCACTGGAAAAACCATAGCCTTGACTAGACAGACCTTTGTTGGCAAAGTAATGTCTCTGTTTTTTAATATGCTGTCTAGGTTGGTCATAACTTTTCTTCCAAGGAGTAAGCGCCTTTTAATTTCATGGCTGCAATCACCATCTGCAGTGATTTTGGAGCCCCCAAAAATAAAGTCTGACACTGTTTCCACTGTTCCTACATTTATTTGCCATGAAGTGATGGGACCAGATGCCATGATCTTAGTTTTCTGAATGTTGCGCTTTAAGCCAACTTTTTCACTCTCCTCTTTCACTTTCATCAAGAGGCTCTTTAGTTCCTCTTCCCTTTCTGCCATAAGGGTGGTGTCATCTGCATATCTGAGGTGATTGATATTTCTCCTCGCAATGTTGACTTCAGCTTGTGCTTCTTCCAGCCCAGTGTTTCTCATGATGTACTCTGCATAGAAGTTAAATAAGCAGGGTGACAATATACAGCCTTGACGTAGTCCTTTTCCTATTTGGAACCAGTCTGTTGTTCCATGTCCAGTTCTAACGGTTGCTTCCTGACCTGCATACAAATTTCTCAAGAGGCAGGTCAAGTGGTCTGGTATTCCCATCTCTTTCAGAATTTTCCACAGTTTGTTGTGATCCACACAGTCAAAGGCTTTGGCATAGTCAATAAAGCAGAAATAAATGTTTTTCTGGAACTCTCTTGCTTTTTCGCTGATACAGTGGATATTGGCAATTTGATCTCTGGTTTCGCTGCCTTTTCTAAAACCAGCTTGAACATCTGGAAGCTCACGGTTCACATATTGCTAAAGCCTGGCTTGAAGAATTTTGAGCATTACTTTACTAGCATGTGAGATGAGTGCAATTGTGCGGTAGTTTGAGCGTTCTACTTCACTTAGTATGAAAACCTTTAGATCCACCTATGTTGCTGCAAATGGCATTATATAACTTTTTATGGCTGAGTAATAGTCCACTGCACATATATATGCATATCACCACCATTGCACACACACACGTATCTTCTTTATTCAGTCATCTGTCAGGGGACACTTAGGTTTTTTCCATGTTTTGGTTATTGTAAATAGTGCTGCTATGAACATTGGACAATGAAAAGGATTCATCTTGATTTTAGACAGCATCATCTGGATTTCTCACCCCATTCAGTACCTTTTATTGAGCACCTTCTATGAACTAGGAACTGTTCAAAATCTAGAATGGTAAGTTAAAATTTAAGCCACCTTGGCAAACAGTTTGCAAACCTGTATTTGACAAAGCACTTAAATCCAGAAGATGTAACAAATTCTTATAATTAAAAATGAAGAGGGCTAACAACTCATAGACAAAAGGCTTGAAAAGCCACTGCACAAAAGAAAAAGGAAACCTCACAAAAAACAAATGCCAAGGTGTTCTACATCACTGGGCGTAAGGAAATTGCAAACTAAAAATAATAGAGTACCACAACACACATTCCTGGAGAAGGAGATGGCAACCGACCCTAATATTCTTGCCTGGAAAATCCTATGGGCTACAGTCCATGGGGTCGCAAGAGTTGGACGTGACTTAGCGACTAAACCACCGCCACCATACACACTCTATATTGGCTGAAATGAACAAGACTGACAATAACAGCCGTTGGTGAGGGTGAGGAGTAACTGGAATACTCTGGCATCACTGATGGGAATGTGAAATTTATCCACATTGTAGAAAAGAGATTAGCAGGCTTTTTTTTTTTTTTAAGTTAAGTGTATGTCATAACATCCATTTCTAGTTATTTCCCTCAGAGAAATAAAAACACATTTACAAAAGACTTATATTCAGATGTTCAAGGCAGCTTTGTTTGTGATAGTTAAAACTGGAAATAACCCAAATGTCCACTGATGAGTGAGTGAGAAACAAACTGTGTACCTCCTGACAATAGAATGTTTCTTCCACAACGACATGGAATAAACTACTGACACACAAAACTGTTTAGATGAATCTCAAAATAATATGCTGAGTAAAACTGTCAGGCAAAAAAAGAAAACATATTTTGGATAATGCCATTTATACAACGTTTCAGAAAATATAAATCAATCTACATGATTGAAACTGACAAAAAGTTCATCAGTGGTTTTCTTGGGCCTCAGGGGAAGGAAAGGATGGATCACTAAGAGCCAGGAGGAAATTTTGAGGGTTAACGGAGATATTCTTCACAGGTGCAAAGCCAAAGTCATCCAACAGCCAGAGTAATTGAACCGTGTTGTCCATAATTGTACCTCAGTGCAGGAGATTAAAATGAAGAGATGAGCAGGTGCAGACAGGGAGGTGTCTACACTGGACCACAGTTCTGAATAGGTTTTGAGAACTCAGCAGAGGGAGGGTTCAAACCCAGGTCCCATCTGTGAGCCTTCTTAGCCTAGAGTCCAAGCACTTAGGCGACTTTTAAGAAGGGCCCTCCTAACCTAGCTCTGGGAATGATCATCAGCAGACAATTCTTCTTGCCTTTCTTGTGTTGGATATTTCTTGCTTTTTAGAGGCCCTCACCTAGAACAGGAAGGAATCTTGGAGCAGGAATCAGCAGATAGCACCTCATTCAGAAGCTTTCTGCTTGATATTGCATAACGATCCTTTTCTCTTGGGGCTTCAAAATTCAAATCGGCAAACTGAGAAAGTTGACCTGGAGCCCGAGATAATCAGAAGGGTTCTCTATAACCTTGGCATTTTGAAGAAATATTTAGCTCCCTTGCTTTTTTAAAAAAATAATAAAGTGATTTTTTTTTCCTGGAAAATATTTTTCAAAGATAATGAGGGAATTCAAAGTCCTTGACATGAATCATAACATGCTCAGAACCTGCCTAAGCTTCCTCTCTGGCCCCCTTCCTGCCAATCCCTCTGCTCATCTCTGCCCCTTTGTTCACGGTTTGCACTCTGTGCTCCAGGTACAGGGAGATCTGTGCCGTTTCTGAGATGCCACAGGATCTTATGTTGTGCTTTTGTATATGCTTTCTTTTTTTCCTGCCGAGTCCTGTTTCTGTCACTAAGGCTTGAGAAAGGGTAAGTGAATTACATAGTGAGAGGTGTCCGTTCAGCAGACGTTTGCTCAGTGCTTTGTATATGCCAGATACTTGCTTGCACTATGGACACAAACGAAGAAAAACAAATCCCTTACTGTCGTGCCTCTTTCTTTCTAGTGGGAAGAGATAGATAGCCAATCAGACTGATAAGTATTGTATTAAATGGTGCCTTGTGCTATGAAGGGCACAAGGGGGATAAAGCAAGTGATGAGGAATGGGCCAGCGGCTGATGGGAGAAGGCAACTCTAAGAGACAGCAGAGGGAAGTGGCATAGTGAGCCACGAACATCTGAGAAAAGCTATTCAAGGGAGAGAGAACAAGAAGCACAGTGCCTCTGAGGTGGGCACCTATACGGAGCCATCAAAATACACCGAGGAGTCCGTGTTGCCGCAGTAGGTGGACAAGAGGAAGGGCAGCAGGAGAGGCAGTCAGATCAGCGGGGTTCAGCTCATACAGAGAACCCAATCTTACTCAAAATGAAATGGAATAATGTTGGAGGATTCTGATCAGACGCTGAATGTGGCCTGACTTATGCAATGTATGACATTGTAAGAGTTGCCAAACGTGGTGGCTTAAAGCAGCAGCAATGTATTCTCTCCTAGTTCTGGAGTCCCCAAATCCAAAACGAAGGCATGCCTCTGTAGGGCCTCGCGCCCTCCAGTGGCTCTAGGGGAGAATCTTTCCTTGCCTCTCTCAGCTTCCAGGGGCTCCAGGTGTTCCTTGGCTTATAGCCCTAGCATTCTCATCTCTGCCTCTGTCTCTATTATCACCTCTTCTCTGTGCATCTGTGCCTTCAATTTTTTGTCTTCTAAGGATACTTGTCACTGGATGTAGGGCCATTGGGTTAATCCAGGATGCTTTCATTTTAAGATCTTTAACTAAATTTCATCTGCAAAGACCCCTTTCCCAAATAACATTATATTCATAAAATCTTGGTCTTATTAAGACATAGACATAGCTTTTGGAGGGTGACCGTGAAGTCATTACACCTGGTAAACAAAGTCCACTCTCTGTTTCTGGGGAATAGTTTGTAGGAAGATAAGGATGGAAGTGGGAAGACCATGTAGGATGTGGAAATATCCAGGTGAGAGATGCTATGCCTTGAGCCAGGATGGCAAAGTAGAGGTGACAGAAGTAGACGCTCATATTTCAAACACAGAGCAAAGAAAGTTTGAACTACACTTGTGAAAAGAGGAGAGGAGACAGAGATTTCTACAAAGATAGAAGGAATTTGACATTAACAGAGATGAGAATAACTATGGGAGGTGTTTGTATGGGGAAGCGGGGAACAGTGAAGATTTTGGTTTTGGATATAGACACATATTTTTTCCCTGTTGGACATTGAGGTGGCGATATTAAGGAATTCTTGGATATATCAGTCTGGAGTTCACACAAGAGGTTGTTGCTTTCAATATAAATTGGTTGATCATCAGTGGGGACAGGATGAGATCATCTGTGAAGTGAGTGCAGATGGAAAAGAAGACACGAGAGGATGGAGCCCTGGAGCCCTTCAGCATCCAGCAATCAGAAGAAAGTATTATAAACTGGCAAAAGAGACAGAAGGAGCAGCTACTGGCTGGAAGACCAAGCATCAGGGATCTGATCGAAATCTTTGAATATGAACTTCCTATCTAGCACCATATTGAGGGGGAATCACTGGGGATTATAAATCTTTGGCTCTCCAGTGGTGACACTCAAAGTGACTGGTGGAACAGGGTGGAAAGGGGGCAGCAAATAAGGCTGAACCTTGATTTTCTTTCATTAGTTGAAGAGGTTCTATGCCTCCGGTTGTCATTTTAGGAAGCCCTCAGTCATCCAGGACAGTCCCAGACAAAAAGGTTGAAAAGAAAGCCAGTTAGGCGAGGAGATGGTTGTCTCATATGTGGGGTGGAAGGAAATGAAAGGCAGAGAAGATGGGACAAGAAAGGAGAGAAGGTGTGACCATGATGAGGAGAAGGGCGAGTCTTGGGGGGTGTGGAGGAGGACAGGAACCAAGAGCTGCCTGGTGACCTAGAATGGGCTGGCCTGGCATAGCCAAAACAGGAGCTCTTCCTCTAGCTTAGGCTCCACACCTTTCTTCACTTCAGTTTTCCCATCTGTAAGTGGGGATGGACACTGCTCTCCTTGCAACTTTGTGAAAAAGATTAGGCAAGATCATACTAGTGAACCATTTGGCAAATGACAAAGCACTGAGACCTGGAAAAGGATTTGTCCAGAAGGAGAGGTCAGCAGCAGTAGCTAAGAAAATGACAATCTGCCGTTCTGAGAATGCTAGCTCTTACTGTGTCTGTCTAATTTTGTACGACAGACATATACAGGGTTCCTAAACAGTGACAAGCTCTGTGTCTAGCTTTGAGGGAAATATAAAAGGACTGGCCAAGATCCTAATTCTCAAGAACTTCCTGACCAAGATGGCGGTATGTGGGGGAAGCCAGCTCAGCTTAGGCCTTGTGAATGTCTTAAGTCTTTCTGATACTTTTTAAGAGTTTCCTATGTCAGTGGTCATCGTATTGTAGGCTGAAAGGACAGAGAAGTGAATAGCAGAGTTATCTGTATATTCTAGGCTGTGGGAGATTACCTCTATAGAGGTGGAAGTACCTGAGTTTTGGAAGATCGGCCATTTGGGCATCGCTTATCTGGGAGTTTATAGAATGCAAAATCTTGGGCCATTCCCTAGACTGACTCTATCAGAATCTGCAGTCCAACACAATCTCCAGGTAATTCATGGGCACATTAATATTGCAGATGCATTAATGCCATTGACATTTTACACTGGATAATTCTCTGTTTGGGGGAGATGCCCTGTGCTCCAGAGAACGTTTAGCAGCATCCCTGGCCTCTGCCCACTAGGTCCCAGTAGCATTACTTTTCAATTGTGAAAACAAACATGTTTCCAGACATCCTCCAGATGTTCTTGGGAGGCAAAAATCTCCCCACCGTAGAGACCACTGGACTAGAATGCATGTGTGTGTGCGTATATGTGCTCCGTTGTGTCTCACTCTTGGGGCCCCATGGACAGTAGCTTGCCAGGCTCCTCTGCCCAAGGAATTTTCCGGGCAAGAATACTGGAGTGGGTTGCCATTTCCTTCGCCAAGGGATCTTTCCAACCCAAGGATTGAACTTGCCTCTCTTGAGTCTCCTGAATTGGCAGGCAGATTCTTTACCACTGCACTACCTCAGGCTAGAGTAGGGTTTCTCAAAATGTGACCCTTGATGGACAGCATCAGTAGTACCTGGAAACTTGTTAGGAAGGTAGATTCTCAGACTTCCCCCAGATCTACTGAATCAGAAACTCAGGGAGTAGAGCTGAGCAGCTTGTGCTTGATGGATCCTCCAGGTGATTCTGATGAACGCTGAAATGTCTTGAAACAGTGGTTCTCATCCCCAGAAGCACAAACATTCTGAAAGTTGAATAACATCCAGGATTCATGGACATTGCATCTGATGAAGCAATTTCATCAGATCTCTAGAAGTGACCCTGATGATTCACATGTACAGCTCAGATGAGAACCAGTCAAGACCAAGGCAGGAGGAGGGATTTGCCCAAACTCCTGGAGGCAGCCAGTAAGAAGAGACCAAGATGCAAGTCTCCAAACTCCCTGGTCCAAGGAAGATGACAAGGTGACAGCCAGCCTCTCAAACTGACTCCTGAAGAATTCTACACCCACGGGGAATGTTCAGACACAGCTTTGATCAGGTGTCTTGGTGCTTGCAAAACGCTCTCATCTCTGAAATATTTTGTGATACAAGCTGCCCGGTGGCCTTCGCAGAAGGAATTCACTGTGTTCACAGCTTTCTGGCCACCAGCTAAGAATGCTGGGCCCAGATCATCCTCTCACTGCCTGCCGTCCCCACCCCTAACACCCTGCGGTCAGAATGTTTGCTGACTTCTTTCCACAGGGCTCCTACGTGATGTTGTTCCATCAGGAAACACCAGAAATGTCAACACTCATATAAAAATGTTTGTCACAGGTGATAACCCACATAACCACTCAAGCACCGCAGGACAAAAATAGGCAGAAGGAGCTTTAGAAATTCTTTAGGGGAAGATAGGCAGTAAGTGGACCTCACACTCTTTCCTAAGCATCCTCACACGCTGTTAAAAAAAAAAAAAACCAAGCTCAGAAGACTGCTCCTGGTGAAGCCAGACACTGTCCATGGAGGGCTCTCATGTTTGGTCATGACCTGACTCTGAACAGATCCCATCTTGTCACATCCCTCATCCTAGCAGTCATCACAACAATTCTTTGGAGAGGGATTTAGCTCCACTTTGCTGCTGTGGAAGCTGGGCTCAGAAAGATCATATTGAGTGCTGATTGTTCAGGCTCTGTGCCAGCCCTGGGATGGAGATGCTTGGGCCAACCTTCACAGAGCCTCTAGTTGAATGCAGAGGTCAACGGATAAACCATGTGCTGTGGGTTTGTGCCTGGTATTTACTTTGGTGTCTCCATCAAAATTGTTCTATCATCTGTTCTGTGATGCTGGAGCTGGAAGTCTGTGGGCCATGTTTCCGAGACTCACTTGCCAGCTGGCTTCCTATTAGGTTCTGGCAATAGGAGAATTAACTCAATGTCAATTATTAAAAACCGTTTCAGCCTTTTATTACCTGTGTAACAAATCCTGTGGATTAAATACCCTCTCTTTGAAATAAACTTTTATGGTTTCCAGGCCTTCCTGGTGGCTCAGATGGTAAAGAATCTGCTTGCAATGGAGGAGTCTCAGGTTTGATTCATGGGTTGAGAAGATCCCCTGGAGAAGGGAATGGCTACTCACTCCAGTATTCTTGCCCAGAGAAATTCCATGGAAAGAGGAGCCTGGCAGGCTATGGTCCATGGGGTCACAAAGAGTCAGACACAACTGAGCAACACACACACACACATCATGGTTTCCAGGTTCTGGCTAGACCCTGACTGATTCAGGGAAGCTAACTCAGGGAAGACCTTCTTGAAAAGTGACAAAATAGAGAAGAGGAGAATGAATACAAGGTAGATGGGTAAAGAGAGGAAGGAGGAATTTGTCAGAGGAGGGGAAAGCTGTGCAAAGGCCCTGGATTGCTGGAGTCATAAGAAAGAAGACTAGCACAGCTGGAGTTAGCCTGGAACCTGATGAGGCTGGAAGGGCTGCTGAGGCCAGATTGTTACAACATAATCTGCCTCTCTTCTTGAGATGTCACGTGGTGCCCTGGCTAATCAGTCACGTGAAAGGTGTTGGGTCTTATCTCAGGGTAATGGAGAATCATTAAAGGATTTTAAGCAGCCAAGCTTCATAATATGATTTGTATTTGAAAAAGAGGTATTTTATTGGGGTGTGGAGAATGCATAAGATAGGCTAAGTGGAAGTAGAAAGCTAGTTAGGAGGTGGTTGTACCAGTTTTTCCAGGAAGAAAGGAGACAAGAATGGACCTTCATGTGAAATCACTCACTTTGAGACCTGGAGGTAGCCATCCCGTCTTTCTGGTCAACCATCTGTGAAATGAGGTTAGAACAGAACAAGAGTTCCTCAGCTTTGGTATGAGCCTTCAAGGGAGTGTCCATGGATGGGTATCAGGACTGCAGAACCTCTGAGGTTGTTCACAAACAGTTGAATGAATGTCACCATATTCTTTCCTCTCACAAGACAGAGTCCCTGGCTTTCACCACATTCTCTGAGATGTGGAGAACCCCCGAGTTTAAAGCTATTATCCGGACCATCTCGAAATGTACTTGCAACTGAAATGGCCATGATCTGATGTCACTGTGCCTCTCCAGGGAGTCATAAATTCTTAGAATTTTCCTGCTGTCTGTGACAAGTGAGTGAAGAAGAGGAGGGTGTCCTGACTCAGTCCTGGAGGCAGACTTGAGCTATTCCCCTGGAGCTGTGCCAAGCTCAAGTGCCAAGAAAATGCCCACCCCTGTGCCCTTCTCTGAGCAGGAGGTTGGAGGACACTCCTCTACTGGAGCATCACAACCACAGAGAAGACAGATTGGGAGAGGGGCAGAACAGCCCTTGATACCACTTTGTCTACTATGCTAAGGCTCCCTGAAGCCACACCCCACCCTGCTGTCCTGGCTAGATCGAGGGACAGCTGCAGGGCCTGGAGAGCTTGTCCTGTTCACCTTCCATGGCTACCCCCCACCCATGGCTGCTCCTCAGCCCTGGCCTGTGCTCTCCCTTGGGACCCATCCTAGCTCCCCTCTCTCCCAACTTAACTGTGATCTCTCTGGGAAAACAAGATCTAAAATCAGACTCATTCTCAATCTGATGAATTGAGGTCACTGGGTCCCCTCTCCAAAGGGACTGTAGCTTCATGCTGCAGTGAGACTGGAAATGTCATTCCTTTTTGTGAAAGTAGGTCAGGCACCAGGCGTTTTGGGGGCTGGGGTCTCTTTGTGGTGCCCAAAGTCCCAGCAGACAGGGCGGCAGCTGGCTCTTCTGCGTCGGCACCCACCCATCCTGCCCAGCCAGCCTGAGGGCTGCCTCCTTCCACCCGGGCTGATGGTGGAGAATACAAATGCCTTTCCGATGACTCCCACATGCCCCATCTTGCTGGGATTTTTCAGATTTCTCTGTGGAAGCTCTTTATGGTCTGTGACCCTGGCCACTGCAGAGCCGAAAAGACAACAGATTTATGGAGGGCCTGGAGAGCAACAAGCCAAGGATTGCGCTTTCCCGGCTTTCAGTCTGTAATTTATTTTTAAATGATCTTTCCTTTATTTATGGGTCTCGGTGACTCTGATGATCGGGGTGAACTGCATCTTATCAGACTAGCAAAACTAACCGGATTAAAAGGAAACCCGCTCATTTCATCAAAAGGAGGCTTCAGAAGGGGCTCAGAAGTGCAGCTGAATCAGAGACTCCCTCCTTTTGTCCTTGAACATCAACCTGGCTGGAGGAAGGCATTTGGGCCTCGGAGCCAAACCCTCAGGGGTCAGGACCCCAGTGAGGATCCCTGGCTGGCTTCCTGCTTGTAAAGTGGGACTCGACACACCCCCGCAGATGCTTAGAGTGATGATGGGGGGCGGGACTGTGGAAAACATTGGGCACCTCTGGACTCAGTAAATGCCACCTATGTGATTATTATTCCCTTCTTTACCTTGCTCTCAGTTCCCCTCTAGGAACGCACAACCCAAAGCCAGGATGCAAAGACGACCATCTTTATTTGGGGTTTTAACATTTCCAAAACATAAATTCAAACAGTAAACCCGTTTGGAATCCAGCCCCCGGTGTTCAAATAACATCCGAAGGTAACGAGGCGAGGATGGCAGTTTATTTCTCCCACTGAAATAAAGATCTGCTTCTGCTCCAGCATAATTACAGTTTAGCAGGGCCTTGTCTGCGACTGATGATTTTTGCAAGTACACAACTGTCTATTGTTCTCCTGTAGCTTGTTACCATGGCGATCTAATTAAAGCAGCATCTGATGCTGCTAGCCCATAGGTAGGGGCCCTGTGTGCAGATCCTAGTGGCTGGTGGTGAGGTTGAGAGGGATGTGCGGCCTGCCCCTCCTGAAGCCTTCCCCCAAATTCTGAAATGAGGGCTGGTTGTCCATAATCTGACCCAGAAAAATGTCTTCGTTTTTTGGAAACAAGATGCAAGAAGACAATGAGCTAAGTGCTGCTGGCTTGCTCATGACCTTGGGAAAGTTGCTGACTATTTCACCCTCAAGTTCCCTGTGTATAATTGGGATGACAATACCTGCTTTGAGGAGAAAAGAAAAAAAGGTCTGCGAAAGGGCCATGAACAAGATGCAAGGTAGAGATGGCCACCCCCATCCTTCTGTTTTATCTCTTCCCAATGGCTGGAACACAGTGGGGTTAGGGCAAGAGCACAAGTCAAGTAAGCCTATGCCCCAAGGAAGTATGGGAGGATCTCTCAGGCTTGTCACATAGCCTGTGAAGTGGGGGCAATAGAAGGCAGCTCACAGGGTTCTGGTGATGCAATGAGATTGTGTCAAGTGCCCGGCACAGGCCTGGCCTACAGGAGGTCCTCAATAAGTGCCAGGTCATTGGAAGGAAGTTCCAGGAAGGAGCCACTGGCCACCATAATGGAAACAGGCATGCCATGTAGAGCAGGGATCTTAACCCATAGAGGAGTTATATAGGGTTTAAATCCCAGTGAGTGCGACATTGGGCAAGTCAATAAATTTCTTTAGACCTCCAATCTTGTCTAAATTGAATCATAATCGATGGAGTTGGGCCTACAGAAATGACCGAAATGGCACGTACTTAGAAGGTGCTTGCCATCGAATCAGAGGTTAATTATCACCTTCCAGCTCTATTCATGTCCAGGGTACGCTAAGCCTCCTTGGTCTTTGGATGAAGGGTCCAGTTCACTTATATCAGAAGCACGCTCCCATTTAATGGACTCCTTTTAGATGCCACCATCATGCGTGTCGCCTTTCATCTTAACGTCATCCTATGATGTGAGTGCCAATGTTTCTCCAGTTTTTAGAAGGATAGACACATGCTGAGAGCTGAGGGGACATGTCCAAGGTTCACTGCTTGTAGTTGATGGAACAGGGGTTTGAGTGGGGGCATTCATGCCAAACTTAAGTTTTTTCTTAATCACTGCTCTTTACTGCCACTTACTGGATTGTCACTGGAAACCTAGGAAGTAGGCACTGATATCCTCATGTAAGGAGATGAATGGACAGGTCAGGAGATCAGCGGGGTTTTACACAGGACCTCAGTGTTGCCCTCCCTCCAAACTCAAGGGCGTGTGCTCTCCTATTTTATTGTCCTACACCAGGCCTGTGGATCATTGCTGATATTGGCAAATTGTATCAACTACCTGCCAGAGTCTTCCCTTGCCTGTCCTCACTGTCTCCCCTGGCACTCAGGTCAGTTGGGCAGGGTAGCCTGGACACGTGCTACTGATTATTTACAAGGTTCGTGAAAGGTCCAGTGTCTCCCTTACCCACTGCAGCCCTCATTTCCTTTTTATGAAGATTGGGGAGGTGGGGGCTGTAAACCATTTCAAAGGCCACCAATTAAATGAGTCCTGCCGTTCCTGTAAGCACAGTGTACCTTTGGAAAGCAGGCAGTTTTAGAGGCAAAAGACCCAACATGTGTGCTTTATGACGCTGCATGTCTTCTCCCAAGATGTTGGCCACTTTCTCTCATTTCTTGATGGCAATGTTCTGCCCAGTCAACCCAAAGGACAAGGGTAGAGTTCCACCTGGTTCTCTGCTAAGGCCGTGAGTCCACCCACTGGCCCCTAGTAACCCCTCAGGCCTGGATAAGCTGATGGCCCCAGAGTGGCAGCGCCAATGAGGAAGACTAGGTTCTATATAGCTAATTGCTCATCTAAGCCTGGATGTCCTACATCCCTTGAATCTCATGAAGCATTCCTTTCTTTCCATTCCCTTTCCTCTGCCCTCAACTAAGACTTACCATCTTCCCTCTAGGATGTTTACTTATAGTCATTTTGTAAATAATTTCCTTTTATCCACCAACTGTAACATCAGTTCACCCTGTACATGGTCACCAAAGGGATCTCCCTAAAGCAAATGGGTCTTTATTAGCATACTTTTTTTTTTAATATTTGGCAGAGGAGAGGTCTTCTCCATCACTATTTTTTTAAAGTCTTTATTGAATTTGTTACAATATTGCTTCTGTTGTTTATGTTCTGTTGACTGAGAGGCATATAGGATCTCAGCTCCCCAAGGAGGGATCGAACCTGAACCTGCTGCACTGGAAGGTGAAGTCTTAACCACTGGACCACCAGGGAAGTCCCTTTGCTACCATACTTAAGCTCTTTACTAACTCACTGTGTTGTCCACAGCATAGAGTCAAATCTCCCTAAGCTGGCATACAGAATCTCTGTGATGGGGTCCTTATTTCCCCACATCTGCCGTTCCGTAACTTCAAATCTTCTTCTGAATAGTATGAAGTTTCCTGTGGTCATCAGACCCTTTCTCAGCTCACATTTGCTCATTCTGTGTACTCTGCCTGTGAGCTCCTGCTGATCTCTTCATATCACCACTTCCACTTACTGTCTAATGCACAGCCCAGCTATCACCTCCAATGGATGTTGACCTCATGGTCACCCAAGCTCATAACCCACTTCTGCCCTTCCATATCCTGTAGGCATCTTACACAGCACACATCATTTTGTACCCTAATGATCTGATTTCTCATCTTCTTCCTCTGGCAGATGATGGGCTTTTGAGAGGAAGCATCACATCTTGTTCATTTTTGTTGTTCTAACATCTCAAGCCTGGTGTGTTGCAGTCCATGGGGTTGCAAAGAGTCAGACGCAACTAAGTGACTGAACTAAGCAAAATGTCTCACTCAGTTATTGGCTCAGAGTAGACACTCAATAGAAGTTTGTTAAATTGAGCCAAGACTGAGTTGGCTCAGGGAAACAGGAACAGCTGGCAGTCTAGGGTAAAGATCCGTATCGTTTCAGACTCAACTATGTGTTTCAATGATCTTGCATAAGAAACCAATAAAAGAGTTTCACACATCTCTGCTCCCAGGAGGTTGGTGTTTGACAAAATAGCAGTGTGTGTGTGTGTGTGTGTGTGTGTGTGTGTGTGTGACTTTTATCCTCCAAGCCTCACCCAACCTAGAATGGGCTGAACTTTGCAAAATTCGCATTACACGCCTTAATGCCAGTCCTGGAGCCAGAAGCATATTCGTTGGGCTTGCATTACTCACCAGAGGAATGCTGAAAGGAAGGGACAGGGTCCTCCATTTCCCCCCAGGGGTGGTTGGTAGGTTTGGAGCTTAACTTAATAAAATCAACATATAATGAGCTGCTACTTTGAGCCAGGCAATGGGGAAGATCCTGGGGAGACAGGAGTGAGTCATCTTGGTTTCTGTCCATAGAAGTTCACAGATTAGATGCCAGGTTGGAAGATAGTGTAGATAATTATAATAGAGACATACTTCACTTTATTGTACTTTATAAATATTGAGGTTTGGTTTTTTCATTTTCCTGTTTTTTTTTTTTTTAACAAATTGAAAGTTTGTGGCCGCCCTGCATAGAGCAAGTCTTTTTCCAAAGTATCTACTCACTTTGAGTCTCTATGTCACATTTTCATAATTCTCACAATGTTTCAGGCTTTTTGACCATGTTATATTTGTATGGTGACCTATGATCAGTGATCTTTGATGCTGTTGCAACTACAGATGTGGTGGAAATAGCAAGGGAAACAGAATTAGAAGTAGAGCCTGGAGATGTGACTAAATCACTGCAATCCGTGATTCAACTTGAAATAGATGGGGAGTAGCTTCTTATAGATGAGCAATGAAAATGTCTTCTTGAGATGGAATCTGGTCCTGGAAAAGATGTTGTGAAACTGTTGAAATGACAACAAAAGACTGAGAATATATGTAAATGCAATTGATAAAGCAGAGACAGGGTTTGAGAGGATGCATTCCAATTTTAAAGGAAGCTCTACTGTGGATAAAATGCCATCAAAGAGCATTACATGCTACAGAAAAATCATTCTTGAGAGGAAGAGTCAATCGAGGTAGCAAACTTCATTATTTTCTTATTTTAAAAATTGTCAGTTAAGACTCCATGTTTCCAAAGCAGGGGGTGTGGGTTTGATCTCTGGACAGGGGACATGCCATGTGGAAAATTCCACATGCCACATGGCATGGCCAAAAAGAAAAGAAAGAATAGAAAGAAAGAAGCCACCCATCAGCAACCACTACCCTGATCACTCAGCAACCATCAACACCGAGACAAGACCCTCCACCATCAGGAAGATTAGGCTCAGATGATGGTTAACATTTTTCAGTAATAGAGTATTTCTAGTTAAGGTATGTACATGGCTTTTTTTAGACATTATCCTGGAACACACTTAATAGACTATAGTATGGCATAAACATATCTTTTATATGCACTGGGAAGCCAAGAAATTCATGTGACTTGCTTTGCTGCACTGTTTGCCTGATTGCAGTGGTCTGGAACTAAATCTGAGGTCTGCCTATATTGGTGTTGGTGCTATGATCAACACCAAGAGGCGACTGGAAGCCTCCAAGTCAGACTCTGTTCTGGAGGAAGGGCTCCTACACTTATTTTCAAAGGGTTGCTAAGAAGCAGGTCATAGGCTGAGTGCCATGGCTATTCTGAGAGGCTATAGACAGTCAGGCTGCCCCATGAATGTGGAAAGAGGTGCATGTCTTCCAGTGGCTTCTGAGTTTCTTTAAGAGCCTGGTCTCCAGGCTGGTCTCTACAGCACATCATTGGTGATGCTGATCCAGGAACCACTCTTCGAGGCATGCCTGGTGGATCATTGCTCTTAGAGCAAAGGGAAGCATCTTGCAGACGCAGCTTGTGGAGTGGAATGATGATGGGTCCTGCCCCAGTCTTCCAGTGTTCACTGGAATGCAGCTATTCCAGTTCCCTGTTCGCTTCACCTCCTGAAGGTGCCACCAGGGCACCCCCTGCCAGAAAATGGACATAGGCCTTGAAGAGCCCATTTCCTTCCCCAGGACCCTTCAGAGAAGAGGCAGAGTTCAAACTCCAGTGTGAGTTCTGGAGTTCTGGAAAGTTCCAGTTCTTTCCTTGACTTGGCTACTCCTTCGCTCAGGACCTGCCAGGGCATGAGCTATTTCTTCTCATGTGCAGAAAGGCTCTCACAGAGAAGAGGACGGTCATGCCTCCCATCTTATGGATGAAGACGTGGAGATTTGCTGAGGTGAAGGGGATACCATGAGGCTAGGTGGAGAGGGTATGCCTCGAACCGACCTTAGAGAGGTGATAGGGCATTGGGCAAGCTTAGAGGGGTGGGCGAGGGGTGTGACAAGCAGGCAGGAAAGTGACACAGGCATGGGCAGCAGGCACCTGTGGTGTGCTGGGGCCAGAGATGCGTTTTCCTGGTTGGAGCCCAAGTTTCCATGGTCTCCTGGCAGGAACAGGGCTCTTGGGCCTGCAGTAATACACACAGAACTTCAGGGCCTAATAAAATCACCTTTGTGGGGCACTCCCAGATGCACTCCTGAGAAATAGGTGCTTCCTCCACTTCCTCATGCCAAGAGGAAGGTCACTGTCTGGTCCCAACTTCTCTCCCTGCAGACACTTCCTTTGCTGGGCTCCATGACCAGATCTCATCGCTCACACAAGGCATCTCATTCTGTCTTCTGTGTCTTTAGACACCCTCTCCTCTCCCTTTCTTCCTTCCCATGGCCTGGTGAATCCTGTGTCACGTTCAGGGCCTAATCCAAGCTCCAACGCCTCCAGGAAGCCCATCTGGACTGTCAAATCTCTGAGACCTCCAGTACAATCAATGACCAAGTCCAAACAGCCTCCTCTGTTTTGAACTGTGGTGTTGGAGAAGACTTCTGAGAGTCCCTTGGACTGCAAGGAGATCCAATCAGTCCATCCTAAAGGAGATCAGTCCTGAGTGTTCATTGGAAGGACTGTTGTTGAAGCTGAAACTGCCATCCTTTGGCCACCTGATGTGAAGAACTGACTCATTGGAAAAGACCCTGATGCTGGGAAAAATTGAAGGCAGGAGGAGATGGGGATGACAGACGATGAAATGGTTGGATGGCATCACCAACTCAATGGACATGACTTTGGGTAAACTTCAGGAGTTGGTGATGGACAGGGAGGCCTGGTGTGCTGCAGTCCATGGGGTCACAAAGAGTTGGACACGACTGAGCAACTGAACTGAACTGAACTTGTAATAATAATGCATACCAATTTATACATGGCATATAATTTATATAGAAATTGCTTTCTTCTCTTACAACTTCTCACCATTTTCATTTTCTAATTTTATTTATTTATTTTTGGCTGTGCTGGATCTTCATTGCTGCTCAGGCTTTGTCTAGTTGTGGTGAGAAGGGGCTACTCTCTAGTTGCAGTGTGCGGACTTCTCACTGTGGCGGCTTCTCTTGTTGAGGACCTTGAGTTCTAGGGTGCGTGGACTCAGTAGTTGTGGTACACAGGTTTTGTTGCCCCGCAGTATGTGGAATCTTCCCAACCAGTCATCGAACCTCTGTCCCCTGCATTGGTATGTGGCTTCTTAACCACTGGACCACCAGGAAAGTTTCATTCTTGTTTTCCAAATGTGCACTCTCTGCTATCTTCATGCATAGAGCACAAGGTCTAGATCTGTGGATGCTGCTTTGAAGACCAGAAAAAAGAAGAAAAGCTGACTGCACCTCAGCCTGGTGGTATAATATATTGAAACTTGCTTTGTGTCGACAGCAGGAAGTCATGGAATCAGTCCTTCCCTTGGTCAGATTGCTCCAATCTAGTGGGGCCTCAAGAATGGAAGCTCCAGGTTATTCAAGCAACAGTGACTTCACGGAGTTTTGCTAGTACTTGAGAGTCCCATTGACTGCAAGGAGATCCAACCAGTCCATTCTGAAGGAGATCAGCCCTGGGTATTCTTTGGAAGGAATGATGCTACAGCTGAAACTCCAGTACTTTGGCCACCTCATGTGGAGAGTTGACTCATTGGAAAAGACTGATGCTGGGAGGGATTGGGGGCAGGAGGAGAAGGGGACGACAGAGGATGAGATGGCTGGATGGCATCACCGACTCGATGGACGTGAGTCTGAGTGAACTCCGGGAGTTGGTGATGGACAGGGAGGCCTGGCATGCTGCGATTCATGGGGTCGCAGAGAGTCTGACACGACTGAGTGACTGAACTGAACTTAACACAGGAAACCATTTACAGCGTGTCCTCTTCTGTTTTCTGCTCCCCAATCTAATCACTGCCATTTCAGTTAGACCTACAGCCTTTTGGGGGCTGGAATGTCAGCCTGTCTCCCCCATGGGCCCCAGATTCCTGACTCGATGCACTTTCCACACACTCTGGTTGAAGTTCTCTTCATTGTTGCTGCAGAAGGGAGCTGAGAAGAATGATCAGTGGTCCTTGTCAGGGGAAGTGACTAAGGTGTAGGGATGCATTGCAATTTATACGTAAATACCTATGGCTTAAAGCTGACTTTGCCACAGGGAGGTATTGAAGGAGCCTTAAAAATAATGACCCAGCTCATTAATGGTGAATTACAACATAGGTCCTAGAGAAGTCCTTAGGACCTTTTTCACTCAAAGCACAGATTAAAAATGAGCATGGTTGATTAGCTGAAGCTGAGATGTCAGCTTTTGCTGTTGGTGTTAGAAAGACAGGGATAGACCCTCCATCTCCCATCTGTGACTTTGAGGCCTCGAGATCACTGGGCACAGGACTGTGACCCAGACAGAGCATCAGTTTTTAGTTTAGAAGTAAAATAAATAGAGTGGAAAGAGTCCACGATTTGGAGCCAGAAAGACCCATTTCTTAGACTAAGGTTGACCCTGGGCAGGTCACTTAACCTTTGTCATTTCAGTTTTCTCATCTGGAAAACTGAGATTAAAATGCCTACCACACAGGGTCAGGTGAAGTTGAACACAGAAAGCTTTTGAAAATGCTCTTAGCAAACAGCAGGCGAGTCCACACTCCAAAGTCATCATCGTCACCAACACATACATGATACCATTTTCAGGATTTTATGGGTCCCTCAAACATTTGTAAAGATAGACTCTGGATCTAAATACATGAAATACATGACTAGCTGTCTCTCCTTAGGACTAGATAGTTGACGGTTTAGTTGCCGGATGTTAAAGAGCTGCTGGAGTCCAACATGGAGAAGATGCGAAGTCAGGCCCACATTTTTCAGCAAGTTTCTCTTACTGGTCTAGCCCACACTGAGCTCTCCTTGGCTCCATTTTCTTGCCTGTTGATGCTGCTTTTGTGTTTTCAGCAAGACCACAGTCATTTCATTAATCTGGATGTGATGTTAGAAGACCACCTTGGTTTTAGAGAATTCTTCCTGGGTGAGTCACTGACACTCTCTTAGCCTCAATATCTGCATCTAAAAAACTGGCATAACAATACTCAGCTTTCTTGTGAGAAACAAAAGTGATCATAGGTTTATTGCAAAAGCCCAGCTTATGGGTACAGTAATTCTTTCTGAAATGACTTAGAATGATTCCCAAAGCCTTCCCCTAAAAGCTCTGCCCTAGGCCTACAGCCTTCTCTGTCTCTTATCCAATGTTCCAGACAAATGGCACTACCCCATTGTCTTCTGGACATCTCTCGTGTGTTTCAGACTGCTCTTCTGTGATGTCAGTTCTCTCTGTACCGTGCGCTTTCCCATTTGACTGGACTTCACCTGAACTTGGAACCAGCTCAATCCATCCCTTGTGTACAAGGTCACCTTTATCCATCACCAGAGCCTCTCTTTGTGGATGCCACCAAGCACTTCTCATCTGGCAATGAAGTCGGGATAGAACAGGGGATGTTAAGAAGAGAAGCCCTGTGGTGCTTAAGAGGTGATAGATAATAAGAACCTCTCATTAAGTACTGACTATGTAGTTACATAGATAGTAATAGGTGCTTTATAAATATTTACCTAGATTGTGAAAATCCCCATTTGCCGAAGAGGAAGCAGAAGCTTAAAGTCAGAGTAACTCCCCTGTTTGTAGACAGTGGAAGGGTGGAGTCAGGCTTGGAATCCAGGCTTGCCTGGCTCCAGAGATCTTAGCGTTTGTTCAGTTGCATGAAGTGAGACAGAGTTGGGTGAGTGCCTTATAAAATGGCATCTTCAAACTCGACAGAAGGATGGTCTTCCTAACTTGAGAGCTGCTCACCACGGAGTGAATGTAACCTTTTAGGATGGAGAGTTGCCCGACACGGGCATGCACAGGCAGGCATTGAAATCGACCGGCCAGAGCTGCTGTAGAGGAGATTTGGGTCTCCTTCAAGCAAAGGTGAATGAAATCAAAAGAAAAGCTCTCTTCTCTCCTCTGGCTCTGACTGCTTACAGAGTCTCCTTCTCTCTCTGACTGATGCCAGTAGCCAGCTAGCCAGGTAGCTGAGAACGGCTTCTGCCTCATGTTTTCACAATAAACTGAAACTGATGGACAGGCCCCTGATGTGGGTATGTTTCCAGCTATGTTGCCAACATAAGGTCAGAAAAAGCTGCTGGTAAACCAATAGCCCTGGCGCCCCCTGCACCCAAACCTCGAACACCCACTTCAGTGGGACCAGGGGCCCCCTGCCTGCCTGAGTGCTCCACCGCTGGAAGGGTCCCCACGAGACAGCCCCACCGGGCGAGGCTTCGCGGGGGCCTGATTGCCTGACAAACACCACACATATTGAAACACTCTGGTGGTTTCCCGGTGTCCGCACCCCCCTTCACCCGTCAGAGCCTGACCCGGGTGACCTCCAACATCTTATTAAAGCCCCCAGAGCCCTTGTCTACTGCGAGGGAGAGAAGGAAGCAACTCCTGGATCCATTCTCTCTCCTAATTCATTCAAGTGAGCCGGGCTGAGTGGGGGCCTGGGCCTTTGATGTTAAAGGCCCCTAATTGGAAGGAAGTGAAGTGTTAGCCTGTCAGGCTTTCAGCCTCTCATCAAATACTTTAAGAGGTATCCGCACAGTGCGGTTCTCACACTGGTGCTGAGAAAGCCCGGAGTGGACTGCTTTTTGTTAAGATGTTTAAACTTTGCATCTGTCTAACATAAAGTTCCATACAGATGTCACACAGTTCCTGGTGGTGCTAGACACCCTTCCCTTCGG